>SKCR01039103.1:0-296397 GCA_019454045.1 Zanthoxylum bungeanum | reverse complement strand
CCATATTCTTTCAAGTAATGTTGAAACTCATTGCTTAAGTATTCTTCACCGCGGTCCGACCGCAATGTTTTATATACATCGTTTAATGTTTGATGTATATATTCATATCCAATGGTAGTAAGTCACGGTAGAGTTAATGGACGTTCAATATGTTCACCACGCATCATAAACAGAAACTGATTTAACACATGCATTATTGCATAAATTGCCATCATTGAACAGTAAATGGCTTCATAAAATTCATCATCATCCATATCTTCGTCATTAATTTCTTCTTCCTCTATGTCATTACCTTCGTATATGTGCGGTTGTGACATTATACATATACACACACGCATATATATATATAAGGCTGCAAAATATGCCTAATAATGATTAGAGACATTATTTTTAATACAAATTATATAAATTTAGCATTATTGTATAAAATGTTTTTCCATATGAATTGCCAACTCCCCAAATATGTATACGAGAAGAATCATATATAGCAAAGACAGATACAAAATCATAATAAAATTGTCTCAATATTTTCCAATCAATCAACAGCTCACCAAAAGCTAAATATTCAAATTTCTTAAACATGAAACATATTATTAAACAAATTATAATAATAATAGTTCAACCAAATTACAACTCAAATAGTTCAACCAAAATATTAAAATAGTTTAATCAAATTACAATAACAATAGTTCAACCAAATTATAACCCAAATAGTTCAACCAAAGTAATAGCAAAATAGCACAAACAAAAAAATAGTTCAACAAAACCTACATGATTCAAATAATAAAATCATCATAACTTGAATTTTATCCAAGATAAGCGCTCTTTCAATTACATGTTCAAGAACAAGTCCTTCATTCAATTCACTTGCCATGTAACAAGTATTCTCATCCAAATTTGGTATCGCTTTTATAGATACCCAAATATCCCTATATTTTTCTCTTTATCTTTCTCTTTTCTCCATTAGATTAGATATTTTTTCAAAATTGGCAAAAATAGTCTCAATGCTAATAGAAAGATTTTGTAGAACTTTGGCTTGATTATTGGTCCCAACTGAGCTAGAACTCACTTCATATTCAGATCTACTTCGCTTATTGCATCTTGGTTTTTCCGTAGGATCCGAACCTAAAGGGGAATGAGATGGTGGACTACATTGGCGGGATGATGGAGGTTGGTAAGATAGTTCATAGTGATTTGGTGCTATGAACGCATTAATGTTAGGATTATATGAAAAGTCTTCCATCCCGAAATCTCTATTTTCTTTCCCATAAGTTGTTGCATCAGTATCATCAGTGCCCAATGCAATGGAACCTTTCCCAATAGCAGTTCCACCCCCAACAACAATCTTCAAATCCTCATAATCAACTACACTCTTTTCTCGAAGTTTATTGTGACTTGGGTGGGACTAGCAAAGAATAAATTATTCGTTGTTAATATATTACAAATAACATAATGTAATAAACTAGTAAGCTATTAATATATTTAAAAGTTTATGAACTAAACTCACCTTCAAGTAATCTTTCCATACTTCATCACTAACAGTGAACGTCTTTGCAATTGGGTCTCATCCAAAGCCAGAGTTGTTACGCATAAGCATATACATCTTATTATATTACTTCTTAAACCACTTCATTCGGCTCAAGTAATGATTATATATTTCTAGGAACCTAATTTTTGCATTAAGACGAGGAAGTATCAATCTTTCTATATTTTGCTTGCTAAGTGACCCATTAGCATCACGCAATCCCCTATTGACAGCATCCACCAAGAGATGCAACAACTCATTCATATCATCCATGGTTCAATATTCATAGTTCTCTTTCTCTTTGCCATTTCCTTTGTTATTTCCTTGTTCTGAATCCCCCATTTAAATTACTACTACAACACATGTGAGAAATTATTAATAGAATTTTTAATAGTTTATTAGCAACCATACCAAGACATGATAACATATCAACAATTGCGTTTGATAATTCAATTCAATGTTTTAGAATTTTAATATACTGGATTTTATTAATAGAATTATTATCAACCAGACGTTAGACAAATGCATTGAACACAGAGATTCACAAAATATAAATTCATACAGTGAAGTAGTGAACCCAGAACTTTACACATCAATAATCTTGGTCATATAGGATATGAGAAACAATTTTAATTTGAGCTAAAAAGATCTATTATTTTATTGATAACAAAATAATATCAATAACTCACAGAACTTCGCGTCTTACACATCAGACGTAACTTACGTGTTGCTTATCGCTGCATTGTTTTCTTCTATTTGGTTCAATAATATTAAACATTACTTGATGAATTACCTGATGAATCAACTCAACTACTTTATAATTAAATATTATAGGTCGACAACTATTTCAAGCAGTATTATTGGAAAAAGTTAATACTAGTCTATCTATTTTTCATCCACAAATAAAAATCGATCTATACATAATAAAAAAATTGGAACACAAAAGTACATTGTTCACGAAGAGTTCACAAGTATGTTCTTCTTCTCTTTTCTAGCAGCCAAAAAATCCAACGTCAAAAGTCTGGTGGGTTAGGGTGAGATTTTTTTTAAGGTTTGATATTTATATCTTTCACTAAAAAATCTCACACAATTATACATATAAAAAAATCCTTCAAAATTAGCAAATTTTTCAATACCATAAGACTTTTTATTATTTGTTTAAAGTCCTCATTGAATACCACTAGATTTAGACACCCTATTTAAAAAGTCATAATAATCTTAATAGAATACCACAAATCTTTTTAGATTATTTAAAAATCTTAATTGAATACCACAAGACTTATTTAACTCAAAATAATTTTTTTAAATCTCAATTCGATACAACCCTCGAATATCAATATAATTTCTATTCAAACTGTAGCAATCCACACAACTTACCTATATTCTGAAAAGCAATATCCAATCAATCACAAAATACCCTTCATTTGAATCTTTCAAGTCTCCATTTCAATTACAGCCACCAATAGCCAAAATAATAATAATAATAATAATAATAATAATAATAATAATAATAATAATTAATAAAAAAAGGATATTACCATACAAAACATGTTTTTATATTTCTCTCAAATTCAAAACAACACCCCATCAACAAATTTTGAATAACCCATTTTGTAAAACCTAAAACAACCCAAAACTCAAATTTCAAACTTCAAAAACCTCGTATTTTCCAGTTTTCTTGTCCAAAAAAAAAAAAAAAAAAACCTCAAACAACTCATATCAAATCCAGAAGCAACCGTTAACTCAAGCAACACCCCATGTTCAAAGGCACAAAACTGAATTACAAATTACATAAAAAAAAAATAAAATACAAACTTCTCGACACACGCATCAATAAATACTATATGCATACATAAACACAGAACAAAACTAGCAGGAAAAAAATATGCTAAGCTTAGTTTATGGAAAAGTTAACATTTGATAATACCAAAGAAAACTTGATAATATTCTTCAAATCATCCAATAAGGCCCAGATTCCTTTATCAGTAAACCCCTGAAATAAGGAGAGAGCATAGATTGTGTGAGGATGAATGAGAGAGCTTTTAAGGATTCTGTATTATAAAGAGATATAGATATAGGATTTCGCTTAATTTTAAAATATAAAGAGAGTTTTTGCTATTTTTCCCAAACAAATCCTCAGTACTGGAGCAAAAGGACAAGGTCGAAGAGATTTAGAGTAGTATTTGTGCTAAATAAACAACATGAATGAAGCAATTTTTGAATGCCTCATATCGAAATAGATATGCAAATCATAGAGAGAGTTTTAAAAATATGCATATGATTTAAACATCAGAAAAAATAAAAAATACAATCAAACTTTAGATGTCAGGTATTGTATTAAACTTAACTTACTGAATGGAAAGAGCAGAATTGCAGAAATATTGCAGATTACCTATGTAACTTCAAAAGTTTTGTTCATGGTATGAGCATCTTCTTTGAATCATCAATAAATCAGCATGATAAGTCAATCACCTTAGAAACTACCTGTCAATATTAAAAAAAAGGAAGAAAAATAACTACTCAAAACTAACAAAGGATTCTGAATCATTCTGTGAAACTAAAATCAATTCTTAATAATATTGCATATTGACAAACCTGTGATAGAGTACAAGTCTTCTTCCTGTGGATCGTAGACGAATTTGTCATCAATCTTAACGCAAGGTATATGCGCTATCTTGGACCATTCTTGTCCCTCATCTCTTTGGCATTGTTTCTCTAGCAGGGGACAATTTTTAATGTATAGCTGCAGAAGGGACAGTGGCAGGTTTGGAAAGAATGTGAGATTTGGACAATTACTGATTGTCAATGATTCTAGAGAGGTGAGGCCATGAAAACCTTTGGAAGATAAGTATTTCAATTGTTGAAAACTTTTAATGGTGAGTTTGTTTAGAGATGTGGGCAGCATCATTTCCAATCCTGGAAAAGTTACTTCAACTGAGCCACTAATTTTAAGCTCTTGAAGAGAAGTGAGTTTGTGCAATCCCCACTCTATCAGCATCTTGTAGATATTGGCATCTTTGATTGAAAGTGATGTTAGGCTTGTGGGAAAACCTTCTTCAGGAAAGGATATGATGCTTGGACATTCACTTATGCTTAATTTCCGAAGAAAGCTGAGGCTGTGCATGTGATTAGGCAGGGTATTTAGATTCTCGCAACGATGGATTAGAACATTTAAGGTAGAGCAGGGAAGGCCTTCTTCTGGAAATGAAATAAGACTCCGACAATCGAATATACAAATATCAGTAAGACTGCTAAGAGTTTTGAGGCTCTTAGGAGTGGATTTCAGATTTTCGCATTTTGAGATCAACATATCTTTTAAAGAATTGTTGTTGTGAAATTGCTCCGCGATTGACTCTAGTTTTGGACATCTTTTAACTTGGAGGAATTCCAGCGCCTCAGGTAGCTGATAACCAATTGATATTATGCTCGTAAGCTTTGCACAATCATCAATCTCAAGATGGGTGAGTGTTGGAGGAAGCTGACCTCTTGATGATAAGACTGTGAGCTCTGAACAGTCTTCAATCTTAAGACTTGTCAGTTTGGCAGGTAACTGGCCTCCTGAAGACAGGGTTATAAGCTTTGAGCAATGGCGAATTTCTAGATGCGTAAGTGTTGCAGGTAACTGGCTTGTTGATGCTAAGCATGTGAGAGATGAGCAATGGTCTATGTGCAAGAAATTGAGGCTGCAAGTTTCTTGTTTATCATCCAACAAAAGCCGCAAATTCTCACAATTTCTGATCTCCAGGACTTTCAAAGATAAAGGTAGCTGGCCTTTGAGAATGAATGTTAAAGAATGGCAATCTTCAATTTTCAAACTCTCAAGACATGCATTATTGTACTTCAATTCTTTAGGTAAAGAAGTTAGAGCTTTGCATTTTTCAATACAAAGTTTTCTAAGGGAGAAGAAGCTATGGAGCCCTTGAGGTTGCTTCTGCCATAACTGCACAAGCTTATCACAATTGCCAATCTCTAGACTTTCCACTTTCTGGAAATCTTGGCTTAACCAATTGTCGAAAACTGAGACATTTGAAAGTCTCATAGATTTTAGTGACTTACTGTCATTTGGATCCCTCCATGTTATTCCTTTGCAGCCACTGACATTCAAATTGTGAAGCCTTGTAAAGCTTGAGAATGAGACCACCAACCGCTCACAGAAAAAAACCACCAGTTTCTCTAATGAAGGAAGACGGTCTGGTAATTCTCCAGAGAGTTTGGGGCATGATGAGATGACAAGCTCTTGGAGGCAGGGGAATTTTTCAACAAGCTCATCTTCTCTTACAGAATCCCAATGCTCCCATTCCTGTAAATCTTCAAAATGTAGAGTTTCCAGGCATTTGAAAGGCTTCGAGCAACTCTCCCCGTAAAACTCACTGCCTATGCTTTTGACTCTCTTCATCCTTCTGATTGTCAGGTTTTTGAGCGAGCTCAATAACCCAAGTGGAGGCAAAGATGTGCAATTTACACAACTTTCCAAATTTAGAACCACTACTTTAGACAACGATGGATCTCCAATCCATGATGAAAATCTTGTACCTCCGTAACCCCTGATCGTGAGCTCTTTCAGATTTCTGTGAGGTTGTAGCATGTCAAGTACATTTTTTTCTGCTTCCTCATTTCTCGATTCATCAAATTCAAGCCTCCATTCTAATAACAACACTCCCAAGTTCCTCTTGTCACTTAAAATGGTCTCTCTTGTGTCCTGGGAAGCAGTCGCATTGTGCAATCTGGAAATGCAAAGCCTCCCATCAAGAAACTTTAAATTCCTCAAGTCTTGCAAATCAGATCCTGTACTTTTGCCCACGATAAAATGAGACAGTGTCCGAAGACTTGTCAGTTCTCTCAGTCCCAATGGCATCTTTCTGATCAAACATGCCCCTGTAATATCAAGATGTCTTAGACTGATCAAATCTCCCATGTTGAGAGGCAACTTCTTGAGGTGACAACAATTTCTTAATAACAAAACTTCCAAGTTGAATAGTGAACACGTTGATTCGGGCAGATGCCTTATGCTAGTGTTAGAAAGATTAAGATACCTTAAATGTATTAACCCTCCAACTGAACTGGGCAGCTCACTGATACGGTATCCTGCTAAAGATAAAACTCTCAGCTTTCTGAACTTGGGCAACAAATCAAAAAGAACCGTACTAGTTATGAAGCAACGAAAGCCAACATGAACTGGTGGCAAGGGCAGGAATGTCCTCAAGTCATCATTAACTCTGTGAAAGGCTTCAAATTTGCTTCTGCCATCGTAATTCCCACAAATGTAAGAACAATGGCGAGTCCTCTCAAAACTTCTTGATTGCACATCAATCCCCAGTTTATCAAATCTACAAATTGTTTCTCCGGAAGCCCATTGAGCAAGTTCATTGACAAGTTCATGCAGTGATATAAGACCACCACTTGTTTTTTGAAAAATTGACATTGACAATAGTTCACGAACATACTCACTGCCTATATCCTCCAACTGTTTATTTTTTGAGGGCTGAATAAGACCTTCAGCCATCCATAAAAGAACAAGTTCCTTCTCCTCGAATTCATAACCTTTCGGAAAAAGAGCACAGTAAGCAAAACATCTCTTCAGATGCGAGGGAAGATGGCGATAGCTTAGTTTTAACACCGGAACAATGTCACAATCATCATCAGATAAATCCCAAATGTTACCATTCAATATATCTTCCCATTCATCATAGCTCTGTTTAGAGTGTAGAAGACCACCAAGATTACTTGCAACAAGAGGCAAGCCTCTGCACTTTTCAGTAACTTGCTTACGAATTAACTCCAAATCTTGAACTGAACCAATATTTCTGCTCTGATCAAATGCGTGCTTCAGGAAAACAGACCAACAATCATTATCTGATAAAAGCTTCAGTTCATGATAATTAGTCGGTCCAGCTACTACTGATGCAACTTCCAAGCTACGTGTTGTCACAATTATCTTACTTCCTGATGCCGCAGCCATGAAAGGAGACTTCAACACTTCCCATAAACCATAATTTAACTTCCAAACATCATCTAAAACAAGTAAAAATCTTTTTCCAGCTACTACTTCTCTCAATTTGACCTGCACAGGATTTGTGGGTGTAAACTAGTTTAGTTTATCAAATCGATTGAAATGAAACAAGAGATCTGGGTTTGAACCTGAAGGTGCTTTTATGCATCCGAAGTTACGAGATATATTTATCTGCTTTGGAATAGTGTAGAAGCCCGTATGATCCCTCACAGCTTTATCTCTATAGGGAGCCTACTCACATGAGATTGTAGTTATAAGTATGCACGATTGAAATCCTGACACTCGAGTAGCCATATGGAATTTTCTACAAATCATGCATGTTTTGTAGTCGGTTGGACTTGACCTAAGACTTGAAGTCCATAGGTAGGTTCTAAGTCCAACTATCAAACTAATCACAATCTCATATGGATAGGCTCATTCGGGGGATAAAACCGTGAGAGATCATAAGAATTCCTACACCTTCCCACAGACATGCTATGCTTAAACGAATAATTTTTTCTTAAAAAAAAAAAAAACCTGCACAGGGTTTAAATCCCGAAGATCGCATGGTGAGAAAGTGATGGACTCAAGAATGGCCTTGGATATCCTTAAAACATCAAAGCTGCTGTAAGAAACAGAAACCCACACTCTTATGTTGAAATCTATCAGTTTGTCGGCATTGTAAACCTGGCGAGCAACAGTTGTTTTGCCAACTCCCGCCATTCCCACAATGGGTATTACACTTGGTCCAGCACCAGAAACCATTTCAAGTATTTTGCTTGTATCTTCTTCTCTTCCATAAACATGAGGCTCGATCGGGACACACGTACTAGGCTGTCGCTGCCACTGCCAGTGCCACTTAGTTGAAACTGAATTCGCTTCAGTAATAATATTAACATCTTTTAACCCAAGTTCATCTCTCTGTTGACAAAGATCTTCCAAACGGCTGCTTATATCTTCAATATTAGACGACGAGCACCGTCTCAAGTCACTCAAAGCTGCAGAGAAATAATGAGAAAAGCTGCTGACGACTTTCTGTTTTGACATGATCATTAACCTGTTCTGTGAAACCTGAGTTGCATATTCATCCAGAGTGTCCTCGGCATCATAAGCCAAGTCTCGGAGATCATCAAGCCACAATTTGATAGCTTGATTCTTCAGTTGCTTTTCCTCTGCGTCGTCAAGAACGGCCTGAATCATCAACAGCTTCCTCTTCCATTGCTTCAGCTCTGAACGTATCCCGGCTTCGCATGGGAAAAGCGATAGCTTATGTGGCGCCAATCTGTCGAACAAAACCTGAAGAAATGCCCCCAGAAACACCTCTCCCACAGGCATTGTCAAGCTCTCTATCTCACAAGTCACATCAACACAACAATGAGATGAAGTTACAAAAAAGTTGGTTTAATTTCTCTCTGTGGAAAATTTTGTACTCTGTTGACTTCATCCAAAGAGACTATAATCACGCGTCCGAATAATTAATTGAGTAAATTATCAGTCATATATCAAATGTTCATTAGTTGATCTCAGCATTAAAAAATATATCAAATTTGATTATATGAGTAAAAATTATATTAAATTTGAGGATACAAATGTTTATTTGATATGTCTACTATATTTTTTAATCTTTGGGTGGATCAATGTTTCAAAATTTATGTATTTTTAATAATGTGTTAAATTTTTGATATACGATTGATAATTCTTCATTAATTAATCTATTAAAAGTTGAATTCTAATTATAGTTGACACAAAATTTCGAATTCGATCGGGATTCATACGGACTTAGTATGGGATTCGAGATAAAAAATCATGCAAAATATAAATTTTAATAGGAATTTGGGACGATTATTCATTCTAAATAAAAAAATTAAACTGATATTTGAGATGATTTTTATCTCGATTTAAAAATCTGATCGAAAAGAGACCGGGACAAGACGTCTTGATTCTCAATCCCATCCCTAAATTCTAACAAGGCTTAATTTCACTTTGTCCCCATTATTTATCCTTAAACTTCAATGTGACTCCAAATATATTGCAAGTCTCTAAACTTCAATGTTACACTTTTCTTCTATCTCTGTGATATTTGATTTGATTAGAGCTTTCATTTTGTATAGGTTATGTTGAAGATGAAGAATAGGCATGTTGCTGGGACCTTCATTAAAAAAAAAAAAAAAGAAGAAGAAGAAAAGAAGAACAAAAGAGAAAATCACTACTTTTGTCTTTCTATAATAATGTGAAATAGAATTGAAGGTGGGTTTGCTTCTTATTTTGGGATTTGAGAAAGCAAATTGGAACTAAAGTTAAAATATTAGTTTATTTTTAGCGATATATTTATTTATATATTTATTTATGTTAGTTCCATTTTTTTGGTAATATCCGTAGTAAAACAAGTTCAATTGAGTTGTAATGAATTTTGAAGATCTCGATGCAATTGAACTAATTTTTGACAAAGCCGTGCATAAAGATCATATATGTGTTAGTGCTACGTTCGTTGAAGCGTTCGAACGAGTGGCGTTAGTATCACGTTCGTGTTCGGGTTCAAACGAAACTTGGCAGAAGATTCTCATGTATAGTGCGTTCATCAGTAAGTTCGAACGAAACCTTCCAGTATGTGTGCGTTCGAGGTGTGTTCGATTATGCGTTCGAACAAAACCTTCAAGAGAGCACGCGTTCGACATGCGTTCGAGTGGTGTTCGAACGCCCGTGCGTAAGTAAACCATTTTGGACGAGTTTTCAAGCTGAATTAGCACTAGGAAACCCTAGCTATTGGCCTACATATTTAAAGAAACATATAGCCTCTTTCACAATTGTTGAAAACACAATACTTTGGGCCTAAAAACATCATTAACTTTTCAACTTTCTTGATTTCACCTTGAAGACTTGTTTGATTTTCTCGTCTTTTTTATTTTGGTGAGATCGTTATTTGATTTACCATCAATACAACCAAAATAATTTTCTAACCCTTCAGAGTTCTCAATGAGGAAAATTGGTAGTCAGAGTTCCTATGTTTAGAGCTTGCAGAGTTGATCCGCTCAGAGACTTCAGAGGTTCTGAAGAAAACCATGGTACGGGCTCGATGAGTTCTTCGAGTTCTTGCAGTCTAGAGGTACTAGAGTCGGTGGAATTGCTGTCATAGGTCTTTTACCATCACTATAAGTTTTTCTCTATTATAGTGGATTTTGGGCTGGTAACCGAGATACCCGGAGTGATTTATTACTCGTACGAGTTTTCCACTTCGTCGATAAATTTACCGTGTTGATTTATTTACTGCACTGTTTTTTATTTATGTTGAATTTTAATTGTTAGACTTAAGGATAGTTGTTGAATTAATTAATCCATAGTAATAATATTTAGGACCTGTCTTAAAATATTATGATAAATTTCGCATAGGGTCAGAACCTTAGATGAAAATTGAATTTTCAATTGGAATCAGAGACTGGCCACGATCCTTAACCCGTTTAGCCATGGAAAGAAGTCAACCCTTAAATTGTCCCTCATTCTTTGATGGTACTGAGTAATTACATTGGAAGGTTCGCATGAGGGCGTTTCTTAAGTCCTTAGATGAGAGGGTCTAGATGTTAGTAGAGTACGAGTGGAAACTTACCGTGGTTGTAGTTGATGGATCTTTTCCCCTAAAGATAAGTTGACCTCGACTAAGGAAGAGTTTGATGCTCGCAATAGGAACAATAAAACAATTAATGTCATTCATGGTGTTGTTTGATCCGCTGAGTTTAGGAGAATATCTATGTGTGAAATAACCAATGATGCATGATACATCCTTCAGACTGTGCTTGGGGGGCACATAGTCTGTTAAAAATAATGGACTTCAAGAACTTGCCACTAGGTTTGAGGTCGATAGGATGAAAGATAATGAGACATTCGATGAATTTTACGTTGAGATTAACGATATAGTTAATTCTAGCTTTAACATAGGTGAGACTATTCCTACGAATAGGATAGTAAGGAAAATCCTTATATCTATGTCTAGTAAGTTTTACTAAAGATTACAGCCATCAAAGAAAGTAATGACTTAGATCACCTCAAACTAGAGGACTTCGTAGGAAAACTTCAGGTTTATGAGAGAAATCTTACTGGATATAGAATGCCCAAAACCATAGCAATGAAGACCGCAAATGAAGTTAGTCATGATCCATCAAGTGATGATAATGATGATACAGTTACGGATTCTTATTTGGCCATGTTTGCTAAAAAGTTTAGGAAATTTCTTAATATGAAGAAGAGTGGCCATAACACTGATAGAGGTAGAGAGGACAACCCTAGAGAGAATAAACGTAGTAGGAGAGAATCTGGAGATGATAAAGGTAGCAAACCTCATGCTATCCAATTCCATGAATGTGAAAAATATGAGAATATTAGAACTGAATGTCACACATACCTAAAGTCTAAAGGGAAGAAAGTCATGGCAGCCTCGCTTAGTAATTCAGAAGGTGGCTATACTTCTAATGAGTCTCCTAAGGATAAGGCAATTTTATGGCCTTTACTGCTAGTGTGACAAGTGAGAGAGAGGATATTGTTGGTGATGTGGATGCTGATTCAGAATTCTCTCACGATGAGGATAGTCTTCAAATAGGCTACACTGAATTGTTCAATGAGAGTTTAGCTATCAAGAAGACGAATATTGAGGTCAATAAAAGGCTAAAAGAAGTGGAGCTAGAAAAGAATGAAGCTCATACTAAGTTTGAGCAGAGCCTTTTAATGATAGATGACCTTGAGGAGAGGAATAAATGGCTAGTTGATAGAGTCCAATCTTTAGAAGCTGAACTTGAAGATGCTAGAACTCAGTTGTCGGTATTTTCTAATGGGACTGAGAAACTAGACCGCCTATTATGGATTAATGTTGAGTCTAATTGTGATAAGACATCATCATCTAGAGCTATGCCAATCTTCATAAACGTGACCTAGGTAAGACACATGTTGATTATGGTCATGAGATTTTTCATGTTGTTTCTCATCATGTGTCCCAAGTGTTAGAGTTGGTGCTCGGAGTGCCAATTCGGATCGTATTTATGTCCGATTCATGAATACGAACAATGCATTTTTCCATAAAATTACTTATTTAATGGTAGCACCTCTTGTCTTTTATATATATATTCGATCTAATTACGATTAGATTGAAACTAAATCTGATTTAATGATACATGTATATTAGATAAAGACGCTAGGATTTACAATGTAATACGCAGTTACAACGTAGTTTGTAATTGACATTGGGAAGCGTCACTATAAGTTGTATATCCTTAAATAAAATTCCTGATTAAGATTTACTAACACGAGTCGGTTAGTAAAATCCGCTGAGACCAGTACATGTCGTATATCGTGACTTGGTCCGATGGTTTATCCCAATGAACCATAAGCCTCGGGAGACTCGTATAGACATGTATGTGTTTATTTGATAAACACTGAATGACTTACTGAAGATTTCCTAATAGATGGTACACCAACGTCAATAGGAATCTTCTCGAGTTGAGCGAGCATAGTGGTCCTTCGACTTGAGATACCACAGTGGATATATGAGTTATCATCCACACTTTGATGGTAGTCATATCACCGATCTATTAAGATCAGACCTCCGCATGTTCATTGGGTGTGGACTGATGCTCATGATATCCAGTGCGTATCAAGATAGAATTCGTCAGTCTTGTATACAGGGCATAGGTTTCCTACACGTTTTTGCGATCTAGTAAATCCATGGCCGTGGTATAACTTCGGAATCGAGTTCCGAATGTTATTTAGAGATCATTAATTTGAAAGTGAACTATATTATACCATAAGGATTTGACGTTCATATCTATATTCCAGGTATAATATGGATAGTCTGTGATGGAGGGATTATACGTATGCAATGACCTCGACTTGCATAGTTTAGCAAGATTATCAGTGGTCGTCATAATTCATGAGTAGGTGAATTATGTACACAAAATTGGATTTCGTAACAGATAAACCTAAACTTAGAGAGTCCTACAATATAAAGTGTACTCGTTGAGCACTTGGGCAACACGTTATGAATAATACAGATTATTCATAATAATTCACCGGATTAAATAATTTAATTCGAATCGTTTAAACGGTTAAACGAAAAACACATGCTTTAGGGGGTTTTGGTCAATTAATAATTAATGTGTATTTGTATTTGATACAAAATTTGATTTGATACATATTAATTAATTGTCAAATGAGACTTTGACACATGACATTAATATATGTATTTGTTATTTAATGTAAATAAAAATACATATATAATAATAATTATATTAATTAATTATTTAGAAATTTAAATGTTAAATATTTGAATAATTAAATGATATACTTTTTCACAATTGTTATGAAAAATGTTTAATTATTATTGGTTACAAATGGCATGATTTTATTAAGCTTTAAGTGTACAAATTTGATTTGTCAAATTAAAGCTTATTATATTTAATTGAATTATTTTTTGGTAAATGACAAAGTCGGCAATACAAGTTTTTTAAAGTAAAAAATTTTTATTTTCCCTTCCAAGGGAAGCCATAGCCGAAATCTCATCTTCCAAATATACTCCAAATTTTGTTTGATGAAACAAGGAAGAAAGTGAAGAAAAATTCAAGAAAAGCTTAAGGAAAGTTGAAGATTAAGAGGTAATCTTTAATATTCTTAAGTTTAGGAAATTAGTTTCTTGTTTTTGAATTACTAGAATGGTTCTAGGGTTTACTTACTTCTTAGAAATTGGGGCCTTTTGATTTAGAAGATGGATTTGAAGGCTTATTGCATGTGTGAAGAAGTATTGAAAGATATTATTGTAATATTTTTTCAATTTGATCATTTGATGATATGTTGTCATTCTAGAGTGTTATGATCATTCTTGTAATGTCTATAATTGTTCTTGGATGCTTCATTGGTGGTGGCTTGGATTAGTGTTAGTATTTAGACCCGTCCGGCGGTTCAGTTCCGGTTCGGAACCGAACTGAACCGGCCTGTTTCCGATTCCACAAGTGTGGAACCGGAACCGAACCGATTAATTCTGGTTCAGTTCCGATTCCACACTGAAGTGGAACCGGAACCTTGAACCGGTCTGGAACCGACCGGTTCAGTTCCAGTTCTGGTTCGGTTCGGTTCGAACCTTTTTTTTAATTTCAAAAATAAATTAAAATAAATGAGATTAATTTAATAAATAAATAAAATTATTACATTGAAGAGCTTGAGCTTAAATTTTTAAAAATTTAAGTTGCCTATGTATCCTCCATGGGTTAGAGGAATCAAAGCTCACGTAGTTCCATTACAATTTTAAGATATTTTCCCTTTGTAAATTTACAATTTTATAATTATCAACCATCATTATCAGTTGATCCTTCAGCTCTGGTTCCGCTTGCACTTGTTGTTACAGATGCATTATCGAACAAATCTTCAAAATCATCGGGGCATCTTCTTGTTGTCTCAGATCAGCTCGAGTCCAATCATCCACATAAGTTGTTGCTTCTAGAGTGCTTGGATGTAATGAAGATCGTCTAGCTTCCAATATATTGCCTCACAAGCTGAAGGCTTGCTCAACCGCAACGGTGGAAATAGATGCTGCCAATATCTCTTTAGCAATAATTGATAAAACAATATATATATTTTGATGTCGGTTCCACCAGTCAAGGATTTTAAAATTTTTACTAACTAAACTTTCAGTAGGAAACTCGAAATTTGTAGATAAATAATTATCTAATTCGGGGTTATTAGTTGTCGTATCCGTAGCTTTTTTATTTCGTTGCAATAACCAACGATCCACTGCGCTAAGTCTTGTTTGAATTACCGGTTCGCTACTACTAGATTCGCCTAATGTTCCTAAGTTATATCTTACAATATAATCATTAAATAACTCAATTAAATCATTTCTTAATTTCATCATTAATCTTGTAATATCAATTTCATCTAATATTCCTAAATAACCATAGTAAGCTTGTAAAGTACCATTCAAACCTTCTAATTTAAATCTAGGATAAAAAACATCAGCAATAAGATAAAGTAAAGGAATTTCTCTAAAATAATTCAATCATTTTACCTTCATAACAGTAATGGCTTCTAACAAAAAAATAATATCATTAGGATCGCTACTTTCAGCATGTTCATCGAGAGCACCAACAATATTCAAACTTTCAAGAAGAAATAAATGTGTTGTTGGATAATAAACACCGCTAAAAATTAAAGTAGCATCATTAAAAACTTTTAAAATATCTAAATTTTTTTCACAAATATCCCATTGACTAGGATAAAGTGTGACATTTTGAACATGTTGAGAAAAAAACTACATAATGCATCTTTGTATTGAAATGCTTGACATAAAAGAAAATAAGTTGAATTCCAACGTGTTGGAACATCTCTTGAAAATTTAATCGGTTTAATACCATTTATTTACAAAACTTCGTCCATTCTCTCCTAACTTGAGAATATGACCAAATACAATTTAGTGTCGTCTTAATATGATCAATGAAAGGTGATAATAATTTCAGACCATCTTGAACACATAAGTTAAGGACATGACATGTACAACAAATATGAAAAAATCCACCCCTAAATTTGGTTGACATAAGGATTTTAAATCATTGATGGATGCAGTATTTGCAGATGCATTATCAAATCCAATTGTTAAAAAATTTTCTACCAAACCATATTCATCAAAATTTACCTTCATCATTCTATAAATATTTTGTGCAGTATGTTGGTCATCAAAAACTCTAAATGCAATAAGTCATTTTTTCATGGTAAATGATGCATCAATCCAATGACAAGCCACACCCATGTATGAGTGTGTTTGCCAATGGTCACTCCAAATATCAGAACATATAGAAATACGACCTTTCATCTCTTTAAATATTTCATTTAAAATAATTTTACCATCTTTATATAATTGAAAATTTTGACGTTTTGTTGTGTTTCGAGTCATTCTACATGCAGAAGGATTTAAAGCATTATGCACGTAATTAGAAAAATGAAGTTTTTCACCAAAGCTTAAAGAAAGATGTGTCATACAAGTTAATTTCGCAAATTCTTCTCTATTTTTTGCATCAGAATATTTAAATAAATCTACAGCACTTGTACCTCTACTAGATGATGCGTACCTGGCCATTTGAGTTTGCGTCGTATCAATTCCAAGTTCAACCGGATGATGTCTTTCCAGGTGCTTGATCATATTGCTGTATCCACCAAAAAATTTGTAGGAAACCCCACAATAGTTGCAAATCGCTCTTGAACTGTCATCGTTTAATTTTTCTAAATGAAAATGAATTTTGAAAACATCCGAGGAACGAGCCTTAACTTCTCTTCTCCATGATTGTGCACCGACACTATGGCCGCTCTCTTGGGTTGGCATATTTGACATGATGTTCTCAGATGAGCTTGCCATTTTTCGTTTAAGAAATAAGTAAGAAAAATAAGAAAATTGACTAATTGCGAATGATAATAACTAATTGAATTGAGATTGAGAATAAGAGAATTGTAGGAATTGAGAGAGTTGAGAATTTGGTGTGTTGAAATAATGAAAAACGAATCATATTTATAGAGTTTTAGAATTTTTTTGATACCAAAAATGCCCCTAAATATAACCATTTTATTACCGTTATTATGGATATATTAGGAATTTACAATTTTTTTATGCCTTAACGACATTTTTTTTTTATTTTGAGGGCATGGAGACGTTCTCTGCCCTCCCCCAACGGCTAGTAGCCATTGGGGTTAGGGTTCCTGTTGGAACCCTACGGTTCCAACAGGAACCCTACGGTTCCAAACGAAACCATTTCGGTTCCGGTTGGAACCGTTGAACTGGTGGAACCTTAAGGTTCCACCGGTTCGAGTTGGGGTCAAACCCCAACCGAATCGGTCGGCCACGGTTCCAGTTTCGGAACCGGTTGGAATCAAAACCTTCTGGTTCCAACCAGTTCGGTTCTGGTTTGGTTCTGGTTCCGAACCAGAACCGTGGCCCGATCTATAATATTATTAATATGATTAATATTGAGAAAGTTGGATTAAAGCATGAAAATTTGACATTTTTTGGTTTCTGGATTAGATCTGAAATTATGGATTTATGATGATGAAAATTATGTCATATAAATGTATTGGATGTATTTTGGGTGTTGGAACAATTGCTGGAAACTGTTTCGGAGTTGAAATATGTGAAAACAGAGTTACCGGGTGACTTTTGAGCCAACCGGGTGACGGCTGCCCAAACAGTGAGTTGGTCACTGTTCAGGCAGCCCATGAACTGCCCTAGTACTGTTGGGGCTGACATGGGCAGCCCTCATGTGCATTGGGTGGTCGGTTCGGTCAAAAACGTGTTTTATGCCATTTTACGGAAAAATATTTTTCGTAAAAGTTTCGCAATGTTTCTTAACTATTTATGTCATTATTATTTATGTCATTATTTGATATCGAATAAATATGTTTAGGTGAAATATGAATGAATTATTCATATTAGATATTGAATAATTCATTCGGTAATTTAAAAAGTTTTAAAATTACGATTTCACCCGAACCGCGAGCTTCCACTGCGCTCGCTCCAAAACCCCAACAAAAATGGTATCAGAGCATGTTTGATCCTTCATCCATTACATTTGTCATGCTTGATTTATGATATACAATCCAATTTTAATGTTTGCACATGCATGTAATTTAGATATTTCTTGACTTTTCGGTTCTACGCTAACGGGAAACGTAACGAAAATTTAATGGTTAAATTAAGTTATGTTTTCTAAGGTAGGATTGAACTGTTTGGAAATTGATTTAGATTAAATTCTGCATTTGATGTAGAGCAAAGCTTTCTTGAGGAATATCCCCGCTTAAATAAGACAGTAAAGTGACATGTATTGGATGCATGTTTCTTGGTCCGTCTTGTCAATACTGTTTATGGGTATCTTTTTATGGCTGCATCCGAGATCGTGCCAAAGCAGTGAGGGTGTAGTTGATATAATTTTATCTATGCCGGATGTATATTTGATACTAGACAAATTCAAATGAAAGTGGAAATCATAAACGTGCCAAAGCTTTCAGGACTACATCGGTAGCTTGAGTTTGTCATTGGCAAATGAAGCCTTGATACACCTCCTTGTGAATGTGTCAAAGCTGTCATAATGAGAAACGGTCAGGACCAAAATCAGGAGTCATAGTGAGTGTGATTGACAATGAGTTGTCTACCTAATGAATATATGTAGGCGAGATCGTGCCAAAGCTGTGAGTCAAAATACATTCATGGGGTCCACTTCTCACTATGGAATTCGATCCAATTATTGAATTCTCATTTTCCGTTGGGGATTACAGTATTATGTAAAGTAGTGGGAGATACTGCTGGGTTAAAAATCCATAACTAAGTCAATGCGTAATATTATGAAAATTGTTGCTTCTATTTTCCTTTATTCTATATTGTTAATAGTATTATACTTCTACTCCACTGCATGCATATTATTTGAATATGTTTTCTGACTTCACTTATGGTTATGTATGTCTAGAATATGTCTTATAATGTTATTAGACTTGGATATTGTTAGATTAGTCAAAACCATCGGCAACTGTTGTTCCGATTTTCTTGAAAATCAAGATGGTTAATGACTTAGTTACTAAGTCACGATAGGTAATCTAAATAGATATCCGTTTTAGGATATAATAGTCTAGAGAGAATGGTTTCTTTTGCAGTAAGAATTGACGTGAATTAGTTCATGTCTCGAGATTCTTGACTGGCATTAAGAAAACCTCATTAGGTATTTGTTTATCTGATAATGACGTTTCTTGGCTTTAGTGACCTTTAGAGGTAATGTGTCTGACACAGTTTTCTAATCAATTATTTATAATTGTTGTGAATAGTTGAAGGTAAATTATAAAGCTAAAGAAATGAGAAGTGTATAGTTGTGTATAGAGAATATTGATTCTCACAATACGACAACTATAGGTATTAGATACCAGATCTTCCATCTAGTTATTTAAAATATTTTTTAATGATTATTTTGATATTTGATATCAGAACTTGTGACTATTGGATAATTAATTGTTCTTTATAAACAGTTATTTCATATTTTAATATGACTAGTAGTGTCATTGATGAAAAGATAAACATTAAGAAAAATATTCGGTTAACTGAATAACTTAGAACAGTGCTTTATGAGATTTTATTATATAAGCATTAGATATTTATTCTGTATGGTAAAGGATGGTCTGATACAAGATCACACCACATATCCTTATCCATTTAATGAATATTGTATTTAGGATGTGATTAAATCTCATTTAATCAATTATCGTCATTGGACCACAGATTTATTAAACTAGTACATTGGATGTATGTAGTTTAATGAATTGTAAATTGCCTTGGATAGTTTTCTTTACTTCGTAACTTAGTTAATGAGTTGTCATGACTTAGTTGGGTGTTTCTAAACGAATATATATTGAACGTCTTGAATGGTTCAAGAAATTTCAATATGTTTCTGATGAAACGCGGATATAATATTTTTAATGGTTCAAATATATTCTATTTGAAGTGTTGAAAACTATATTTTAAAATTCATCGTGAGTCTTTGAATTGTTCAAGGATGTTTGATATGATCAAACATATGAATTTATGGCAATTAGTTTTAAAGTTATTTAATGAATGTGATCTTACTCAGTATTATTCTTCTACGATTCCACCGTGATGGAATTGGTCAGTGGGAGAAATCGAGTCTCTTATGATTTGAATCGTTTGATATTGAGTTTTACCGAATCAGTTTCAATACTCTTGGGGATATGTTCCAGTAACACTAATTCATCATTTTAATTAATGTTCCATTAGTTTCTACAGTTACGTATATGATATGTATAGGTAGAAAATTCGAATCTTCAAAAATTTTGAGATTTGAATCTTTCTTTTGTATAATAGTTATATAATTGAAAGTACTTGCGCCTTTGAGGTACAAGTAAAGTTTATCTTTAATTCTATTTAATAGAATATTGTATTCTATTTGATAGAATATCTTTTCTACGATCCCGAGTAATAAAATTATTTTATTACTTGGTGTGTAACATTAGATGTTGACCATTGTAGAAAAGACTTGACTTAACGAAGTTAATTGTGAGAATGATGAACTATAAATGGAACTACATAATTAATAAGATGAAATGACCCTTAGAAAACTTCCATATAAGTCCAATAGGATGTCAGAATCATTAGCGTAGTATTTGATACTTAATGGTTCTGATGTTTTCTTATCGAAGAAAATTATCCTATAACTTATAGTGGAAGCGATATTTGATATCGGTTTCTGAAGTTAGCATTAAACCATAGATCTAAAATTGTTCATAGCTTACTACGATCAAGTTTGAAACTTGATTGAGCTTTCGTTATGAATCGTTCATAAAATGTGCAAATGGTTTGCGCAACAAAAGCAAAATAAGCTTATACAAGATTTGACCTTAATAGTATGACAATGAGAAATGTTATACTCAATAATCTATTGTAGATTCTGAGAAAACCTGTCTCTAGTCACACTATTTGAACAATTAAGGATCTGTTGGTTAATGTTGATATTAAACTGTTCATTTTAGCTAAAGAATGCAAAGTGGTGTTCTTGAATGGTTTATTCGAATAAGAGATCCATTGTGGTTTCTTTGTTTAAAGAGTTCATTCTAGAATGGCCTTAGATTTTGTATTCTACTAAGATCACAGTTTGATATACTAGCTTATACAGCCTATTGTAGACTCATATAAGCTTTCCGAAAATCCGTGTTCTCTAAGTTTGATAATAGTCAGATTATCTAATTTTATCAAAGCATAAAGAATACACATATGATAGAAGGGTCGGTAGGAGCATACAAATTTCTTTCTAATGTTATTTATCCTAACGACATTATCATTATTAATGTAATAATGAGATGTTTATAAGGTAAAAGTTTTATCGAAGTCTTCTTTTCTCTGTGAATGCAGTGGGAGTAGTCTCTGTTATATTTGATATACATTTTCATATACAATATAAAAAAATAGACTTATGTGATACTCTCATTAGTCGTGCATTAGATATGATCTAATAAAGGACACGACAAGACTATCTATGTGATAGTTAGTATAACTATTTGACAGTTAGTGTGTCTCTTAAATATAGTATTTATCTTTCGTAAAGGATGATTCCTTTTGTCGAAAGAGAAATTGATTAGAATTTCTAGTTAATCTGATGCATCATATGATGATAGCATAATGAATACTATATTATGTGCGATTGAAGATATCAATTTAATTGTAATTGTTACGAGTTATTTTGATTTGCAGTAGACCATAGAATGTGTCTTGAAACATGTTCTTTGTTATCTTTGAGATATTAAGAACAAGTTTCTTATTCATGGAGAATATAATCTGCAATCATTAGGATCAAATTAGTTTTGAGTCTAATTATGACGTTAGACAGTCTACGTCATAAAGAGTCAGAAAAGATGCAGTGGGAGTGTCATAGTTGATTCTACTGTATTAGTGGAATTAGTTGTAACTTATGAATTATTGACTTTTGAAGTTGTATAATGACCTTATAGATTAGAAATTTTGATATTAGTATTATGCTTGCGGTTGTCTGCATAGTATTTTGGATTTGATCTCTAAATACATGACAACTTAATAGCTATAGCACAATATTGATATCGCATCTGAGTCATACTGATGTAGAACTTGGGTTCTACAAAATATGAATGATGATGGTTAAGGGAAACAATTGGGTTTGTTAGACAGACCCAATATGTTATAGCAGGCTTACTTGTTGTTGCCTACCTCTTGAGTGATAGGTGAGCTCTTGAGGGCCATGAGTATGTGATACACATTGAGATATGTATATGATACCGTGGATTGGCACTGGAGCAAGTGTGAGAAATTGTTAGGGTTGGTGCTCGGAGTGCCAATTTGGATCATATTTATGTCTGATTCTTGAATACGAACAATGTATTTTTCCATAATATTACTTATTTAATGGTAGCACCTCTTTTCTTTTATATACATATTCGATCTAATTACGATTAGATATCTAATTATGATTAGATTGAAACTAAATCTGATTTAGTGATACGTGTATATTAGACAAAGACCCTAGGATTTACAATGTAGTGCGCAGTTACAACGTAGTTTGTAATTGACATTGGGAAGCGTCACTATAAGTTGTATATCCTTAAGAAAAGTTTCTGGTCAAGATTTACTAACACGGGTCGATTAGTAAAATCCGATGAGACCAGTACATGTCGTATATCGTGACTTGGTCTGATGGTTTATCCCAATGAACCATGAGTCTCGGGAGACTCGTATAGACATATAGATATTTATTTGATAAACACTGAACGACTCACTGAAGATTTCCTAATAGATGGTACACCAACGTCAATAGGAATATTCTCGAGTTGAGCGAGCATAGTGGTCATTCGACTTGAGATACCACAGTGGATATATGAGTTATCCTCCACACTTTGATGGCAGTCATGTCACTGATCTATTAAGATCAGACCTCCACCTGTTAGTTAGGTATGGACTGATGCTCATGATATCCAGTGCGTATCAAGATAGAATTCGTCAGTCCAGTGTATAGGACATATGTTTCCTACACGTTTTTGCGATCTAGTAAATCCATGGCCGTGGTATAACTTCGGAAGCGAGTTCCGAGTGTTATTTAGAGATCGTAAATTTGAAAGTCGACTATATTATACCATAAGGATTTTACATTCTTATCTATATCCTAGGTATAATATGGATAGCCTGTGACGGAGAAATTATACGTATGCAATGACCTCGACTTGCACAGTTTAGCGAGATTATCAGTGGTCGTCATAATTCATGAGTGGGTGAATTATGTATACGAAATTAGATTTCGTAACAGATAAACCTAAACTTATAGAGTCTCATAATATGAAGTGTACTCGTTGAGCACTTGGGCAACACGTTATGAATAATACATATTATTCATAATATTTCACCTGATTAAATGAGTTAATTCCAATCGTTTAAACGGTTAAACAAAAAACACATGCTTTAGGGGATTTTGGTCAATTAATAATTAATGTGTATTTGTATTTGTATTTGATACAAAATTTGATTTGATACATATTAATTAATTGTCAAATGAGACTTTGACACATGTCATTAATATATGTATTTGTTATTTAATGTAAATAAAAATACATATATAATAATTATTATATTAATTAATTATTATGAAATTTAAATGTTAAATATTTGAATAATTAAATGATATACTTTTTCATAATTGTTATGAAAAATGTTTAATTATTATTGGTTACAAATGGCATGATTTTATTAAGCTTTAAGTGTACAAATTTGATTTGTCAAATTAAAGCTTATTATATTTAATTGAATTATTTTTTGGTAAATGACAAAGTCGGCAATACAAGTTTTTTAAAGTAAAAATTTTTTATTTTCCCTTCCAAGGGAAGCCATAGCTGAAATCTCATCTTCCAAATACACTCCAAATTTTGTTTGATGAAACAAGGAAGAAAGTGAAGAAAAATTTAAGAAAAGCTTTAGGAAAGTTGAAGATTAAGAGGTAATCTTTAATATTCTTAAGTTTAGGAAATTAGTTTCTTATTCTTGAATTACTAGAATGGTTCTAGGGTTTACTTACTTCTTAGAAATTGAGGCTTTTTGATTTAGAAGATGGATTTGAAGGCTTATTGCATGTGTGAAGAAGTATTGAAATATATTATTGTAATATTTATTCAATTTGATCATTTGATGATATGTTGCCATTCTAGAGTGTTATGAACACTCTTGTAATGCCTAGAATTATTCTTGGGTGCTTCATTGGTGGTGGCTTGGATTGGTGTTAGTATTAATATGATTAATATTGAGGAAATTGGATTAAAGCATGAAAAATTGACATTTTTTATTTTCTGGATCAGATCTAAAAATTCTGGGTTTATGGTGATGAAAATTATGTCATATGAATATATTTGATGCATTTTGGGTGTTGGAAAAATTTTCGGAAACTGTTTCGAAGTTGAAATATGTGAAAACGGTGAGAAACGGCGTTACCGGGTGACTTTAGAGCCAACCGAGTGACGGCTGCCCAAACAGTGAGTTGGTCACTGTTCAGGCAGCCCATGATTTGCCCTAGTACTGTTGGGGTTGACCTGGGCAGCCCTCATGTGCATTAGGTGGTCGGTTCTGTCAAAAACGCGTTTTATGTCATTTTACGAAAAAACATTTTTTCGTAAAAGTTTCGCGATGTTTCTTAACTATTTATGTCATTATTTGATATCGAATAAATATGTATAGGTGAAATATGAATGAATTATTCATATTGGATATTGAATAATTCAATCGGTAATTTAAAAAGTTTTAAAATTATGATTTCACCAGAACCGCGAGCTTCCGCTGCGCCCGCGCCAAAACCCCAACACCAACCTCAATCTAAAGGTGTTGTGGGTAAACCTCGCTTTCATCTGAGGTTTATGCATGTATGTCACCATTGTGGTAAGGCTTGACACATTAAACCTAAATATTTCATATTGCACAAGCAAAAGAAAAGGCCTAAGAGTGTGTCACCTAGATTTGATTCTTCAAATCTAGTTTCTCAAGTTTCTACACTAACTAAACAAGGACAATTTCTTTGTGAGAAACTTGTTTTGTTGATTAGGAATTCTCAAGTGAATGAGATTCCTAAGGAAAGTTTGGGTGAGGAAGCAAGATGACTTCCCATCTACTTCTGAATGCCTTGATCCTAAAAGACATGATGAGAGTGCAATTCGGTGTAACTCTTCTTAGAAGTTGTATTTATTTTTTCCCATTGCATATATGTGTTCGTGTGTTTTATGTTTTTGCATATTTTTTTATTTCACTGCATATGGGGGTGTGTGTTGTTATTTGTCATATGTCCATTGGTATATAGGATGGAAACCCAAACATAAATTTCATAGTCGATTTTGAATGGACAGTAGTATGATCTACACTCGGGATACAACTCCACGTACCATTGGATTTTGAAAAGCCTTGTGTGTCTTTTCTTATTTTTGTGTTAAAATGAAAAAAATATATATATAAAATGAAAGTACCAAAAATATTTTGTGGCTTGATAGAGCATGAAAAACATGTGCATGTGTTCCTTAAATGTAGGATATATGGTTATGCGTGTATAATATGCTTTTATTTTTCTTAATACTCTATGTGCATGAGTGAGTGTGATAAAAACCCTTGGTATATCTTATGCTTGCAATTCACATACACGTTTTTATTATTGTCGAGGTTTGGTTGCATGTATGAGTTTTTGGACGGGCAATCTAATCTCTATCATACTTTACTCACTAAATAATGTGACATTTGACTATATGACATTGCTATTCCCTTGTAACATAAAATTAAAAAAAAAAAAATCAGTTTACATGAGACTCAATTGCAAAAGAGCTAATTGTTGGGGTTGGTGCTCAGAGCGCCAATTCGGGCCGTATTTATGTCTGATTCATGAATACGAACATCCCATTATTCCATAATATTACTTATTTATGGTTGCACCTCTTGTTCTTATATACGTATTCGATCTGATTACGATTAGATTGAAACTAAATGTGGTTTAGTGATATGTATATATTAGACAAAGGCCCGATAATATATAATGCAGTACACAGTTACAAAGTTAGTTTGCAATTGACATTGGGAAGTGTCACTGCTATATGAATATTATCAAACATAGTTCATGGTCAAGATTTGCTAACACGGGTCGGTTAGTCAAATCCGTTGAGACCAGTACATGTCGTATATCGAGACTTGGTCCGATGGTTTATCCCAATGAACCATGAGTCTATGGAGACTCGTATAGACGTGTAGGTGTTTATAGTGGATAAACACTGAACGGCTCACCGAAGATTCTTAATGGATGGTACACCAACGTCAATAAGAATCTTCTCGGGTTGAGTAGCATAGTGGTCCTTCGACTTGAGATACCACTGTGGATGTATGAGACATCCTCTACACTTAGATGGCAGTCACGTCACCGATCTATTTAGATCAGACCTCCGCCTGTTCGTTGGGTGTGGATCGATCCTCAGGATATCCTGTGTGTGTCAAGATAGGATCCGTCAGTTCTGTGTACAGAGCATAGGTAGTCCATATATATTTAGCAGTCTGTTAAATCTGTGGCCACAGTATACATCGGAAGTAAGTTCCTAGTGTTATTTAAAGATTGCTAATAGATACGTCGACGAGATAATACCTAAAGAGATTTGACGTTTACATCTATATCTCTGGGATTATCTGGATACCTGTGACAGAGGGATTATACGTATGCAACGACCTCGACCTGTATGATTCAGCGAGATTATCCGTGATCGTCATAATCTACGGGTGGAAAGATTATGGACACGAAATTGGATTTCGTGACGGATATACCTGAATCTAGAGAGTCTCAATAATGAAACATACTCGTAGAGCACTAGAGCAACATTTATGAATAATGATGATTATTTATAAATCGTTTAATCGTTAAATGAAAAATACATGCGAACGGGCCGAACCGTCATTTCCTAATTAATTTGTATTTATTATATGATATTATTAAATACACATTAATAAATAGTCAAATAAAGGTATTTGACATATATCATTAATATATGTATTTGAGATATTTAAAGTAAATATAATACATATATTTGATATTTGTATTTAATTAATTATTTAATTATTTAATTGTTAAATGATTAATATAATTAAAATATAAATATATCACCAAATGATGAAGTTAGGAAATGATTATAAGTTGCAATTGTTGACTTATACATTAAAGGAAAAGGTTGTCAAATTGATTTTGACTTCTTAAGATATTTGTTCAAAATTGTTTGAAAAATAAAATATCTTTTCCTTTATTTTTATCAATTTCGGCCATGACACTTTAAATATAAGAGATATATTTTTCTTAGTTGCATTTGTTGACTTAATTAAATATCTTTAAGTTGTTTTTAGATATTTATGTCAAGTTGATCAAATGAAAATCAAATGAAGATGAAATTAATAGTCTTGTTTATTTTAAGGCCAAATTCGGCCAAGCCACAAAATAAATAAGTATATATTGTTTTTCATTTCATTTGGTATCTAACCTAATACACTTTAAAGAAAAACTCCATTAATGGAAGCAAAGGAAGCTTGTGAGAAAGAAAGAAGAAGAAATCAAAGAAAGCTTGGATTTTAGTAAGATTTTCCAACTTGCTATTAGAAAGGAAAATGTTCCTTAGGATCTAGGCTTATTTAACATATGATGTTCTTAGGTTATTTCTTTCTTTATTCCTTTTGTTTTTGTTGATGGAAGTTTTGATGAAAGTATTGAGCATGTATGATGAAGGAAGGTTGTGACTATTGTAGTTATAAGTTTCTTTTAAAGTTTTGGAAACCATGTTGCTAATCTAGAGTTGTTGACCCACTCTTAGATGACCTAGATTTGATCTTGAGTTGTTTCATTGTGTTAGACTTTGATTGGATGGAAGAAACATGATTAAAGTAATTGATTTAACCAATTTGGTCTAATTTGTCCAATTTGAAGAAATTGAAAAATTAGGGTTCATGACCAATTCCAAATTTGGGGGTTTTTCATATATGTTGTGTATTTGGATGTGTATATGATGCATATAAAGTTTCATGTTGATTGGATTACATCTTGATGTGTTTTGATGCATGAAATGACAAAGTGCACAAATGGCACCCCCATGGGAGCATTCGGCCAAGTGAGTCAAATTTGGGGGGTTTGGTTGTTTTGGGTGTTTTGATGTTTTGAACATGCTAAGTTCATCTTAGAAATGATTTAGAATCATTCAAAATTGATTAGATCAATTTCGGACTAAAATGGACAAAATACCAAAGTAAGGGTAATTTGGTAAATTCACTTAAATATGATTTATTGAATTTTATTTCATAATTTGATTATAGGAATATTAAATAAATATGTTTATTTAATTAATCCGAGGAAAAGTTTGAAATCGGAAGATACGATCTTCCGCCGCTTCCGCTGCGTTACCGGATTATGCCCATAAATACCCCTACAAAATGGTATCAGAGCGAGTCTGATTCTAGGCCTCCATAAATGATTAGCTTATTTTATTCAATGTTTAATCATGTTTTCTTGACTTTATACATGCATGTTATAATCTAATTTGATTAGATTTAGGGTGTATGACACTTAATGGAATATCCCCGCTTAATAAGGTTTATAGTAACTAGTATTTGGAATACTTGTTTCTTGGTCCGTCTTGTCAATACGGTTTATAAATATCTTTTCGTTGACTACATCCGAGATCGTGCCTCTGCTGTGAGGGGTGTAGCTGATAGAAATTTATTTATGCCGAATGTATATTAGATACTAGATAAATTCAAGCGAAAGCGGAATCCTGAACGTGCCCTAGCTGTCAGGGTTACGCAAGTAACTTGAGTTTATCATTGACAAGTTTAACCTTGGTACGTCTCCTTGTGGGCCTGCCTTCGCAGCGACAACGAGAAACGAAACGGCCAGGACCGGAACCTGGAGTCACTAGTGAGTGATTGACAATTAGTTGTCTACCTGTGAATATACGTCGGCGAGACCGTGCCTCTGCTGTGAGTCGAAATATATTCATGGGGTCCTCTTCCCATTATGGAATTCGATTTAATTATTGAATTCTCGTCTTTCCGTTGGGGATTACGGCATTACGTAAAAATAATGGGAAGCACTGCTAAGTTTAAAATATTCCATAACTTAGGCAGTGTTATGTTATTATGGAAATTGCCGTTTGTTTGTTTCCTTATTCTATAGTAGATAGAATTAAACTTTTATTTACTGCACACATATTTTGATATGTTATCTGACTAGACTCTTGGTTGCAGTTATTCTAGAATAGGTTCTAGATACTAATAGACTAGGATATTATTAGATTAGTCTAAACCATCGGGAACTGTTGTTCCGATTTTCTTGAAAAATAAGATGGTTAATGACTTAGTTTCTAAGTCATGATAGATAATCTAGATAGATATCCCCTTTAGGATATAATACTTTAGAGACAATAGTTTCTTATGCAGTAAGAATTGACTTGAATTAGTTCATGTCTCGAAATTCTTGACTGACATTTAGAAAGCCCTATTAGGTATTTGTTTATCTAGTAATGACGTTTCTAAGCTTTAATCACCTTTAGAGGTAATGTGTCTGACACAATTTGCTAATCAGTTATTTACAATTGTTGTGAATAGTTGAATGCAAATAGTAAAGCTAAAGAAAGGAGATGCATATATTTGTGTATAGAAAATATCGATTTTCACAATACTACAACTATAGGTATTGGATACCAGATCTCCCGTCTAGTTATTTGAAATATTGGTTAACGATTGTTTTGATATTTGATATCGGAACTTGCGACTATTGGATAGTCACTTGTTCTTTATAAACAATTGTTACATATTTTATAATAACTAGTAGTGTCATTGACGTAGAGATAAACATTAAGAAAAATTATTCGGTAAAGTAAATAATTTAGAACAGTGCTTTATGAATTTAATCACTTAAGTATTAGATCCTCAATCCGTATGGTAAATGATGGTTTGATACTAGATCACACCACACATCCTTATCCATTTAATGAATATTGTATTCAGGAAAGTGATTAAGATCTCGTTTAATCAATGATTGTCATTGGACCACCAGATTTATTTAACTGATACATTGGATGTATGTAGTTTAATGAATAATAATTGCTTAAGGTAGTTTTCTATACTTCGTAACTTAGTTGATGAATTGTCATAACTTAGTTATGTGTTTCTGAAGGAACACATATTGAAAGTCTTGAAAGTATCAAGTACTTTCAATCTGTTCTGATGAAACGTAGATTGAACATTTTTGACTTGTTCAAATATATTCAATCTAAAGGTTTTAGAGAATTCTATCTCAAAATCCATAAAATTCTGTCTTTGAACTGTTCAAAGATCTTTGATACGATCAAACGTATGAATATAAAGCAATTAGTTCTAAGGTTATTTAGTGAATATGATTCATATTCAATATTATTCTTCGATGATTCCATCTTGATGGAATTGAGTAGTGGGAGCAATCGGATCTTATATGATTTGGTTCGTTTGATATTGAATGTTACCGAATTAGTTTCAATACTCTTGGGGTTATACTCCAGTAACACTAATTCATCTCTTTAATTAATGTTCCATTATTTTCTACAGTTGCATATATGATATGTATAGGTAGAAAATTTGAATCTTGAAAAGTTTGAGATTTCAATCTTTCTTTTATATAATAGTTATATAATGGAAATTACTTACACCTCGGAGGTATAAGTAAAAGTTTATCGTTTATTCTTTTTAATAGAATATTGTATTCTATTTAATGGAATATCTCCTACGATTCTAAGTAATAAAATCGTTTTATTACTTGGTGTGTAACATCAGATGTTAACTATTGTAGAAAAGACTTGACTTATTGAAGTCAAATGTGAGAATGATAAATTGTAAATGGAACTATGTAATAAATAAGATGAAACAACCCTTATACATCTTCCGTACAAGTTTAATAGGATAACAGAATCATTCACGAGTATTTGATACTTAATGGTTCTGTTGTTTTCTTATTGAAGAAAAATTATCCTATGAATTATAATAGAAGCGATATTTGATATCGATTCTGGAAGTTCACCATTGAACCATAGATCTAAGATTGTTCATAGCTTACTACGATCAAGTTTTGAACTTGATTAAGCTTTCATTATGAATTAGTTCATAAAATGTGCTAATTGTTTGCGCAGCGAAAGCATTGTGAGCTTATTAAAGGTTTGACCTTTACAGTATGAAAGTGAGAAAAGTTATACTCAGCAATCTATTGTAGATTCTGAGAAAACTTATCTCTAGTCACACTAAATGAACAATTAGAGATATATTGGTTAATGTTAATATGAAACTGTACATTTTAACTAAAGAATACAAAGTGGCGTTTTTTGAATGACTTATTCAGATAAGAGATCAGTTGTGATTTCTTTGTTTGAAGAGTTCATTCTGGAATGGCCCTAGAGTTTGTGTTCTGTTGAGATCGCAGAGTTTTGTGCTAGCTTACAGAGCCTATTGTAGACTCGGATAATTCTTCCAGAAATATGTGTTCTCTATTTTTGATATCGTCAGATTGTCTGATCTTGTCAAAGTATATAGAATACATATGTGATAAAAGGGTTAGTGGGAGCGTACAAATTACTTTCTAGTTTTATATATCCTAACAACATTATCATTATTATAGTAATAATGAGATGTTTGTGAGGTAAAAGGTTTACCTAAGTCTTCTTTACTACGTGAAAACAGTGGGAGTAGTCTCTGTTATATACGATATAAAGTTTTATATATAAGATATAAAACCAAGAGACTTGTGAGATACTCCTATTATTCGTACATTAGATATGATCTAATTAAGGACATAACTAGGCTATCTGTATGACAGTTAGTATAACTGTTGGACAGTTATTGTGTGTCTTATATAAGTATTCATCTTCGTAAAGGATGATTCCTTTTTCGAAAGAGATATTGATTAGAATGTCTAATCAATCTTATGTATCATTTGATGATGACATAATAAATACTTATAATGTGCGATTAAAGATATTGATTTAATCGTAATTGTTACGAGTTATTTTGATATCCTATAGACCATATGATGGATCTTGAAAAACGTTCTTTGTGATCTTTGAGATATTAAGAACGAGTTTCTAATTCATGGAGAATATAGTCTGCAACCATTAGGGTCATATTAGTTTTGAGACTAATTATGACGTTAGACAGTCTACGTCATAAAGAGTCACAAAAGATGCAGTGGGAGTGTCACGAAGATTCTACTTTATAGTGGAATTAAATGCAACTTATAAAGTATTGACTTATGAAGTTGCATAGTGACCTTATAAAATAGAAGTTTCGAATGGTTATTGTGCTTGCGTTGTCTTCATAGTATTTTGGATTTGATCCTTAAATACTTGGACAACTCAGTAGCTGTAGCACAATACTGATGTAGCATCAGAGTCATATTAATTTATAATCTAGATTCTACAAAATATGAATGATGCTGACTATGGGAAACGATGGAGTTTGTTTGACAAACTCAATATGTCATAGCGGACTTGTTTTTGGTTGCCTACCTCTTAAGTACTGGGTGAGCTTTTGAGGGCCATGTGCATACGATGCACATTGAGATGAGTATATGATACCGTGGATTGGCACTAGAGCAAGTGGGAGAAATTGTTGGGGTTGGTGCTCAGAGCGCCAATCCGGGCCGTATTTATGTCTGATTCATGAATACGAACATCCCATTATTCCATAATATTACTTATTTATGGTTGCACCTCTTGTTCTTATATACGTATTCGATCTGATTACGATTAGATTGAAACTAAATGTGGTTTAGTGATATGTATATATTAGACAAAGGCCCGATAATATATAATGCAGTACACAGTTACAAAGTTAGTTTGTAATTGACATTGGGAAGTGTCACTGCTATATGAATATTATCAAACATAGTTCCTGGTCAAGATTTGCTAACGCGGGTTGGTTAGTCAAATCCGTTGAGACCAGTACATATCGTATATCGAGACTTGGTCCGATGGTTTATCCCAATGAACCATGAGTCTATGGAGACTCGTATAGACGTGTAGGTGTTTATAGTGGATAACACTGAACGGCTCACCGAAGATTCTTAATGGATGGTACACCAACGTCAATAAGAATCTTCTCGGGTTGAATAGCATAGTGGTCCTTCGACTTGAGATACCACTGTGGATGTATGAGACGTCCTCCACACTTAGATGGCAGTCACGTCACCGATCTATTTAGATCAGACCTCTGCCTGTTCGTTGGGTGTGGATCGATCCTCAGGATATCCTGTGTGTGTCAAGATAGGATCCTCAGTTCTGTGTACAGAGCATAGGTAGTCCATATATATTTAGTAGTCTGTTAAATCTGTGGCCACAGTATACATCGGAAGTAAGTTCCGAGTGTTATTTAAAGATTGCTAATAGATACGTCGACGAGATAATACCTAAAAAGATTTGACGTTTACATCTATATCTCTGGGATTATCTGGATACCTGTGACGGAGGGATTATACGTATGCAATGACCTCGACCTGTATGATTCAGCGAGATTATCCGTGATCGTCATAATCTACGGGTGGAAAGATTATGGACACGAAATTGGATTTCGTGACGGATATACCTGAATCTAGAGAGTCTCAATAATGAAACATACTCGTAGAGCACTAGAGCAACATTTATGAATAATGATGATTATTTATAAATCGTTTAATCGTTAAACGAAAAATACATGCGAACGGGCCGAACCGTCATTTCCTAATTAATGTGTATTTGTATTTAATATATGATATTATTAAATACACATTAATAAATAGTCAAATAAAGGTATTTGACATATATCATCAATATATGTATTTGAGATATTTAAAGTAAATATAATACATATATTTGATATATTTGTATTTAATTAATTATTTAATTATTTAATTGTTAAATGATTATATAATTAAAATATAATATATCACCAAATGATGAAGTTAGGAAATGATTATAAGTTGCAATTGTTGACTTATACATTAAAGGAAAAGGTTGTCAAATTGATTTTGACTTCTTAAGATATTTGTTCAAAATTGTTTGAAAAATAAAATATCTTTTTCCTTTATTTTCTATCAATTTCGGCCATGACACTTTAATATATAAGAGATATATTTTTCTTAGTTGCATTTGTTGACTTAATTAAATATCTTTAAAGTTATTTTTAGATATTTATGTCAAGTTGATCAAATGAAAATCAAATGAAGATGAAATTAATAGTCTTGTTTATTTTAAGGCCAAATTCGGCCAAGCACAAAAATAAATAAGTATATATTGTTTTTCATTTCATTTGGTATCTAACCTAATACACTTTAAAGAAAAACTCCATTAATGGAAGCAAAGGAAGCTTGTGAGAAAGAAAGAAGAAATCAAAGAAAGCTTGGATTTTAGTAAGATTTTTCCAACTTGCTATTAGAAAGGAAAATGTTCCTTAAGATCTAGGCTTTAACATATGATGTTCTTAGGTTATTTATTTTTTTATTCTTTGTGTTTTTGTTGATGGAAGTTTTGATGGAAGTGTTGAGCGTGTATGATAAAGGAAGGTTGTGACTATTGTAGTTATAAGCTTTCTTTTAAGGTTTTGGAAACCATGTTGCTAATCTAGAGTTGTTGACCCACTCTTAGATGACCTAGATTTGATCTTGAGTTGTTTCATTGTGTTGAGACTTTGATTGGATGGAAGAAACATGATTAAAGTAATTGATTTAACCAATTTGGTCTAATTTGTCCAATTTGAAGAAATTGAAAAATTAGGGTTCATGACCAATTCCAAATTTGGGGGTTTTCATATATGTTGTGTATTTGGATGTTTATATGATGCATATAAAGTTTAATGTTGATTGGATTACATCTTGATGTGTTTTGAAGCATGAAATGACAAAGTGCACAAATGGCACCCCATTGGGAGCATTCGGCCAAGTGAGTCAAATTTTGGGGTTTGGTTGTTTTTGGTGTTTTGATGTTTTGAACATGCCAAGTTCATCTTAGAAATGATTTAGAATCATTCAAAATTGATTAGATCAATTTCGGACTAAAATGGACAAAATACCAAAGTAAGGGTAATTTGGTAAATTCACCTAAATATGATTTATTGAATTTTATTTCATAATTTGATTATAGGAATATTAAATAAATATGTTTATTTAATTAATCCGAGAAAAAGTTTTGAAATCGGAAGATACGATCTTCCGCCGCTTCCGCTGCGTTACCGGATTATGCCCCTAAATACCCCAACACTAATGACACAAATTCAAAAGATAAGGGAAAAATCCTTCACTCGAATGAGTTTTTATTTATGAGCTCATCATATTTAGGGGGAGAATATTATAGCATGCAATCAATGTTACTTATTTTCAGGTCCTAGTCGTGATGAGATTTTTTTTGTTGTGTCCGGCTCATAAAATAAGGTCTTAAGCCTTGATTCGTTGTGCACTTAATTTTCACGCAAGTATTTACTATGCTCGTATGTTTGTGTCATATACTTGCGTGTATAATTTAGTAAAACCTAAAGTGATGCATATTATTTCATGGCATAAACAGCTGATTACTGACGGGGTATCATTGTACTTACTTGAAGTGTTGTTTCAGTCATATTTGATTTGATTTTTTATTTTAACTCATTATGTGTTTGTGTGTCCTTCATGTCATTACATACCATTTTCTTTGTTGCCTATATATGAGTTTTTACTTCCCGTCTGCTATTTTTACTAACTGATTAGGTCTGTTAGTGAGGGGGTGTAAGTTATGTTTGCATATTCTCTTGCATGTGTCGTTTCCCATTATGTCTTTTCTCATTGTCATTTCGTGACAAAAGAGGGGAGTAGTTTAGTAATTTGGGAGTAGTATAATAGTATATCTGTCTTTTGTCTCCGTCATATATCCATTTATTTTGTTGTCTCTATTTTAGGGGAAGTACCATTAAGAGGGAGTAGGACATCTACTTGTACATACATTAGAGTTTTTTATCTGCTGTTTTATCTGTTCTTTATAATCCCAATACTTTTCAAGGAAAACTTTTGTTTGTGGATATTTCAGGTTAGCATATTGTTGACTGAGGTGGCATCAATTTTAAGACTACTTGGTTAGGTATTATATCGAGTCATATTGTAATGAGTCACTGTCGTGCTGGTTGGCAGTTGATTGTTTTCTTTTTGGGTCTTTTACCAGGGTCTTTGTATTAGGTAGTGTTTTGTCACGGAATGTCAAATGGGGAGATTTTTAGTTCCATTTTTTATTGGCAATGTCCGTAACAAAATAAGTTCAATTGAGTTGTAATGAGTCTTGAAGATCTTGATACAATTGGACTGATTTTTGGTAAGGATGTGCATGAAGATCAGATATGCGTTAGTGTTGCGTTCGTTGAAGTGTTCGAACAAGTGGCATTAGTGTCACGTTCGTATTTGGGTTCGAACGGAACTTGACAAAGGGTACCGTTCATAGTGTGTTCGAACGAAACATTCCAATAATTGTGCGTTCGAAGTTCGTTCAATTATGCATTCAAACAAAACCTTCTAGAGAGTACACATTCGAGTAGCGTTCGAACGCGCGTTCGTAAGTGAACTATTTTGGACGAGATTTCAAGCCAACTTAGCACTAGGAAACCCTAACTATTGCCCTACCTATATAAAGAAACATATAGTATCCTTCACAATTGTTGAAAACACAATACTTTGAGCCTAAACACATCCTTAGCTTTTCGACTTTTTTTTATTTCACCTTGAAGACTCGTTTGATTTTCTCGTCTTCTTTATTTTGGTGAGATCGTTCTTTGATTTACCATCAACAAAATCAAACCCAATTTCTTAACCCTTTAGAGTTCTCAAGGAGGAAGATTGGTAGTCGGAGCTCCGGTGTTCAGAGCTTACAAAGTTGACCCGCTCAGAGACTTTAGAGATTCTGAAGAAAATCGTGGTACGGGCTCGATGAGTTTTTCGAATTCTTGCAGTCTAGAGGTATTAGAGTCGGTGGAGTTGCCGTCATAGGTCTTTTACCATCACTGTAAGTTTTTCTCTATTATAGTGGATTTTGGGCAGGTAGTCGAGATACTCGGAGTGGTTTTTTACTCGCACGAGTTTTCCACTTCGTCAACAAATTTACTGTGTTGATTTTTTTACTACATTGCTTTTTATTTGTGTTGAATTTTTATTGTTAAACTTAAGTTTGATTATTGAATTAATTAATCCATAGTAACAATATTTAAGACTTGTTTTAAAATATTGTGATAAATTCCGCAAGTGTAACCACATCTCTTCTGCATTTTCCAAATATTAATTAAAGATAAGTTATTCAAATGGGTTACTTAGTAATTGTTGTAGGGAATAATATTTTGTGCTTTTGTAAGTTAATTTTGAACCGGAAAGAAAAGTGATTTTGAACGAAAGCACAATTGTGTTAAAAAAAAAAAAAAAAAAAAAAGGAACATCTTGGACTGAGATGGTCAAAAAGAGAATAAAGGATTAACATTCTCATGGAAGAATAATATTGAAGACAAAGATAAACCCTGATGGATTTTGGAGGCTGAAGTTGTTGCCCTTTATTTGATTTTGGCTCTCTAGTTTTTGAGTTTTCAATATCTTGGGACCATGATTGTTTTGATTTGTAATCTTTCAGTTATAATACAATCTGAACTTTATTAGGAAATTAGATCAAGATATTTATAGTGATACCCAAACGTCTAATGACATGGAAACAAAATTAAATATTATTAAGAAAACAATCTTATTCATAACAAAAAATCAATATAAACATTCAATTCAATTTTAAAATTATGTATTATCCGATTACAAAATGACATATAAATATATTTGATATAAATTAACCCGCGCATTGGGAGATTCCGAGTAGTTGTAACTATAATGAAAGAAAAGAGGAGGAAATGTGGATCAAGTGGTTGGCCAAGAATACTTAATTGAGATTGAAATTGACATAGGAAAGAAAAATATAACCCTATTCTCGGGGAGTAATTTCATGGAAGAGCTGAATCCGTCTCTTTTCTCAGCACGTGTAAAAAAGAACAAAATACATGCTGAGACACAAGCTTCGAGTAACGTCACCAAACCACAAATATAACTCGTTTTGTCAATCAGTCTTCTTATTCACAAAACTTAATAAAACTGGATTTCAACCAGTGTGTACTTGAATCACTCAAATAGGATCTATAAAAAATCAGATTTTTTAAAAATATTTTTTCAATTATATTCATATAATATTAATAAAATTCTGAATTCGAATCCCGAAATTCAACATGGATCTGAATATGAGAATACCTGAGTTTAGAAATCAGTATTTTTTAATCTTTTTTTTTTAATTATATTTGTATAAAAATAATAAAATTCTATATTTGTAGACGTTGGTTTACGGCCGAGGTCCACAATCGAGAATTTGTTGGTTGGGGGCACTGGCGATCCTGCAAAACAAAAAGTAGAGTGAGCGTGGAGAATCTACCCATCGGTGTGGTGGATGTCGTAGGCACTCCGACGCCCAAGTCAGTGGTGGAAATGTGATATAAATGTCGTAGGGGGAGGAACAAGGTCAGAAATTACCTTGATCCCCGTGAGCTGTCGTGAGGGCGGTAGGTAGAGGGTGCTAAGAGCTCTGGAGAGAATACTACTAAGCTGTGAGTTGTAGTGCTTGCATGCCTTCCCTCGTAGATTTCTTCTCCTATATATACACACTCGAGAAACGTGTGTACTTATTGCTTTTGATTGCTCGTCCATTTGAAGGCTGGAAACGACTGAATTATGAGGGGTATTTATGAGTCTGGGCGTTTCGTGGGCTGGCATATGACGAGTCTAGGATACGGTTCGGATATGGTATTTTACTGGGTATGGGCTTGTGAAACATCTTTGGGCCAATGTAGATTTATAAAATTGAGCTTCCTTTGAGAGTCTTGGGTCCTTTAGATTGAAGGATATTGGGTCTTCCCTTTGTGTGTAGGCTTGAGATGACAACTAAGGCCTGAGTCTTATCTTGGGTGCCGTTAGGGGAATTTGGTTTGTATTTAGTATTGGGCCCGAAGCGAAAAGTCTAAATTTCCTTTGGCCCATACAGGTTGTCCCCTACTCTCTAAGTCAATGAGTCATTGGCTTGGAGAGTACTCATTGGTCTTGTCGTTTGAACCAAAATGGGAAAATCTTTGTTGTCGGGACCAGGATGCGATTGAGCGTCTTCAATGTCGCCTGGACAGTGTGGCTAAAATCTTGAATCTGACTCGACGGGAGTTAGGGGAGATGTCCCCAGTCGATCAAATTGGACGTTGTTCCCGGTCATAATCCATACGACTGGGCTGAGGACCAATGAAGTCTTCATGTTTGGACTGAATGTAGTCCAAGTTTTCTACTTGCCTAGTCATGTCCCAATCGACAGAACCGAGTAGTGTTCTTTGAAGAACTCCATTCGATTGATCAGAGGACCAATGGAGCCTTCAGGTCGTCTGGACCGAGTTTGGTTCAAGTCTTCAACTCGTCTGATGATGGCATGAAGGTCATTCTATCGACTAGTGCGATATAGGGGTCTAAGTGAAGTTGCATGTCGTATGGGACCATGAAGGTCTGGATTGATACTTGACTCAATTAATGAGCTTCTTGAGTAAGAGCATGTCGACTCACTCGCTTGGTACCGAACAGGTACCAAATCGAAACTATATGTTGTCTGAACCATAAGAAGGTCCAGGTATTGTACCAGTCTCAACCACGAACCAATTGGGGAGTGCTCCGGTCGACTCTAACCGATGAAGGCCAGTACCCATTTATTCATTTGGTGCCGAACAGGGATCGACTCGAGTCTACATGTCGGCTGGATCGGAAAAAGGTCCATTTACTGAACTTGACTCGATCACGAGCCATATGGGGAGTGTTCCCGTTGACTGGACCTGATGAAGGACAGTAAATCATTCGCTCGTTTGGTACCGAATAGGGACAAAATCGAGGCTACATGTCGTCTGAACCAGAAGAAGGTCCACTTACTGAACTTGACTCGATCGTGAGCCATTTGATGAGTGTTCCTGTCGACTGGACCTGATGAATGCCAGGAAATCATTCGCTCATTTGGTACTGAATATGGACCAAATCGAGGCTACATATCGTCTGGACCAGAAGAAGGTCCACTTACTGAACTTGACTCGATCATGAGCCATTTGGGGAGTGTTCCCGTCGACTGGACTTAATGAAGGCCATGAAATCATTCGCTCATTTGGTACCGAATAGGGACCAAATCGAGGCTACATGTCTTCTGGACCAGAAGAAGGTCCACTTACTGAACTTGACTCTATCATAAGCCAAATGGGAGGTGTCCCCGTCGACTGGACCTGATTAAGGCCAAAAAAGCATTCTCTCGTTTGGTACCGAATAGGGACCAAATCGAGGCTACATATCGTCTGAACCAGAAGAAGGTCCATTTACTGAACATGACTCTATCATGAGCCAAATGGGAGGTGTTCCCATTGATTGGATCTGATGAAGGTCAGGAAATCATTCACTCGTTTGGTACCGAATAGGGACCAAATCGAGGCTACATGTCGTCTGGACCAGAAGAAGGTCCATTTACTGAACATGACTATATCATGAGCCAAATGGGAGCTGTCCCCGTCGACTGGACCTGATGAAGGCCAGGAAATCATTCACTCGTTTAGTACCGAATAAGGACCAAATCGAGGCTACATGTCGTCTGGACGAGAAGAAAGTCTATTTACTGAACTTGACTCCATCATGAGCAAAATAGAGGTGTGTTCCCGTCGACTGGACCTGATAAAGGCCAGGAAATCATTCACTCTGGCGGTCCTTATATGTCGTTCGAGGTAAGGTATCCCTTGTGACAGTTTTGAGGAGGTACTCAATCGACATAATGCTTATTGGGTTTCGATTGAGTCTTGCGTTCCTCGATTTCCTAAACCGCATTAAATGTGGCATTCATATCGAGGCCTTCTTTTTGACGGGAAAATGAGGCGCCAAAACGTGGTAGAGTATAAAGAGTATTAAGAGGGGTTCACGCACTTCATTTGTAAGATTCATTCTCAAGTCGTAAGGTTGGAGCTTTCTCTTCAAGTTTCAAGGTATTCTTCTTATCACTCTTTGTGTTCTTCAATTCTTCAAGTTGTTCATATGGTAGATTCAACTTGTTCTTGGCTAGAATATGAGTTTTAATCTCAAAATGGTTTAGGTTTTTTTTTGGGTTCTGTTTGTGAGAATTTTGGGTTTGATCTTCTGTCACATTGGTTTTAGGTTGACTCGTTGTTTGTAGAGTGAATCGATATGTCGTCTGAGGGTTGCTCGAGCTCAAGTGATACACTGATGGAAATGTATGTAGGCTCGCCCTTGCGGGTTGTTTCCCATTTTAGGATGCATGGCAGTGACACGTTAAGTGAGGGTGATAAAGATGTGCTGACTGTCGCGTCGATGGAGGCTCCGCTCGGTATCCCGAAGAGCATGCCTCCTATCCGAATAATCTCAGCCGAGTCGGGTGAACCCAGCACCAGTGAGCCGACCAATTTATTAACCAAAAATCCTCTAAGTAGAATAACCGAAAAAGTCACGAGGGAGATGAAAATAAAGTACCGGTTTCCTGAGTCGGTTTAAGTGAGATTAGCTTCCTCGAGAGAACGAATCGACTATAGGATCCCTGGGTGGATTGGGTTTTACGAACGTTCCTTTGCAGATGGATTTAGGTTCCCAATTCCTAACCTAGTGTGGGAGGTACTAGATCATTATAGGGTAGCCCTCTCCCAAATAATGTCGAATACATGGAGGGTCTTGATGTCGGTTGAAGTTCTGACGTACGAGTTGGGAGTTAGATTTGGAGTGAAAGATCTTCTCTACACGTACTACATGAAGGAACACGTGGTTGAAAATGGGAGATATCATATGTTCCTTCGACAAAAGAGGTAACATTTGATTTCAGGATTGACTACAAACGATAGAGGGGGTTGGCAAAAAGCATTTTTTTTGTGAGAGGGGAGGGTGTATTTGGGTCTATTGGGCCTGGTATAATACCTGAGTGTTGGGAAATAATGAGTGAGTGTTATTCCTATTCTTTTTTCTTGTTTGTAGACTCACAATATTTTTAACATTCTTCTATTACTTCTTTTGTAGGTTCAAATCGGAATAGTAGCTTCGACATGACGCCTGGGATTGTAGCAAATACAAATTATCTATTAAGCATTCATGTGCCTGAGAGGAATTGGAGGGTAGTGTTGGAGGAAAAAAAATTAAGGTTGACTCCGTTGTGGAAGGAAGTTTTCTACCCGGAAGGTATCCCTCTGCCTCTGACCAAATATATATTGACAGTCATTCTCATTACCTGGTCGTGTCGGCTCCTACGCGAGGGAACTTTCTTTTTGCGGACTCTAACCCCCGAGGAAAATTTGTGCGCAGTGGAAAGGATTAGCCAGTTCAGACTCCCTTCAATCGAAGAAATGCTCGAACGGAGGAAGAAGAAAAAGACCAAGGGGAAGGAAATTGAAGTAGTCCTTGAACCCCAGCCGCCTAAGAAGGATACCCCACCGGTTCTCCCAATTTAAGCTGCTCATAAATCGTCGACTGGGTCAGGGTATTCTTCAAGGAAAAGAAAGTAATTGATGGACCTTGATAAACATCTAGAGAATGTCGTTATCAAGATCCCGAGAAGCACGACTGTTATGTCGGATCCATCCAGTTTCTCCAGGTTCGCTGAGGGATTGCTTTTAGAAGAGGATGAATGTCGAATGCTGACACTAGGGCCACTCTAGGGTGCAAAAAGAGTTGTCGCTCGAAACTACAAGGTAATAATTCTTAAATTTAAAAGTCTCATTGGTTAAATCATTTACCTTTTACCTCTTCTATTACAGACTCTGGAGTACGCCATCTTCCAACAGAAATATGTAGAGGCTAAGGGAGCTGGCCGAGGCTAAAGCTACTTTGGAAGACTCCAAGAAGAAAGCAAGAGAAGCTGAGAACGAAGCCAAGGCCATAAAAGCTAAACTGGAGACGACGTCGACTGAATTGGAAGCTTTTAGGGAGAGCGTCGATGAGTTGGAGGGCCAGAAGGCTGAGTTGCTGGATAGATTAGAGGGGGTGGCCATGGAAGCCATCATAAAGGATAAGAGCCTCCTCATGAAGGAATACTTATCTAGAGAGCATAGCTCCCGGAATCATAAGATATGGATAACACTAGGGGAAAGACCAGAGGTTGGGCTTTCTCTGTCAATTGAAGACACCGGGGTCGAATGAGGGCATGAGGTCAGTTCCAATGAAGTAGCTGTTGAAATGGTTGAAGCTCCTAAACTCAAAGAAGTCGTACCAGATGAGGCTGTAGTGGAGTAGGGAAAGTCAACTGAAATGATTACGGATGGGAAGAAAAGGAAAGTTGTTACCGAGGCGGAGGAAGATATAAATAATGTCATTATAAGGATTCCTCATGGGTCGACTGTAATTTCGGATCCTTCTAGTATTAACACATTCGTGAAAGGGCTTCTTCTGGAAGAGGATGAGAGCAGGCTAACAGCGATAGGCCCAGTTGAAACAATGAAGAAAGCAACAGCCTTAAGTTATCAAGTATGTATACTTAAGAGTTTTTTTTTTGGTCGAATGATTTCTAATTTGGAATTTTTCAGACATTGGAGTGCAGCTTGTACATGCAGAAATACGCCAAGTCGAGTCAAATGAGGATAAAGGAATTGGAGAAAACCCTTTATGCAGTGAGGAAATAATCATCTGAGTTGAAGTCTGGGTTGGATACTTCTGAGATGAGGGGAAAAAGATCGGAGAAGGAGCTGAAGGAAGCAAAGGCGACACTCAAAATGGAGAAAGAAGTCTCGGAGACCATAATTTAAGCCTACTAGGAAGGATTCGACAATGTGAAAAAAGAGAACGAACAATTGCTGGAGCAACTTGAAGGAATCGCCTTCGAGTCCATGATGAAGGAAATGAGCAATTTGATGAAGGAGTTTCTTGAAGGAATAAGTAGCACATGGCAACCTTGAAATGGATTCGGGAGTATGAAAGATTTGTGGCTGGACTCTCTTTGTCGACTGAAGATGGTGAAGAAGAAAAATGTGAAGAAGTCGAGTCGAAGAAAGATAAGATTAAGGAGGTAGCAGTTCCTGAAGCCGAAATGGGAGTGACCGAAGGACAGATGGAGGAAGGAGGAGATGTTGAGCCGACGGGAGTCGAGCCTGATGTTCAAGAAGAAGATATTCCTGCTAATCCTTTCGTTGCTGCTGAATATCAACTAGCCAGTGCTCCAGAAGTTTGAGAACATAGCTAATCTAATGTACTTTTTTTTGTTAATATTTGTATAAGACTACTAATTTTCGAATGGAAAGTAAGTTCTCAATTTGTGAATGCATTTTATTTCCACGTCAAATGAACTCTTGCAAATAACAAATCATTTATTTCATACTCGAAAGACAACTAAGTATGCATGTATGTATTACCAGTAGAATCACTTAAGATGAATGGCGTTCCAACTGTTGCGGATGAGCGTTCCCACCATGGTTTGTAGTTTGTAGGCTCTTCTCCTAACAATTTTTGTGATGAGGTAGGGACCTTCCCAGTTCGGTCCCAGCTTACCATCTCCAACCTCCTTGGTGTTCTGGAAAACTTTGCGTATGACCCAATCTCCTTACTTGAAGGTTCTGCTCCTAACATTTTTGTCAAAGTACCTGGCCATCCTCTTATGATGGGCCGCTAGTTGAATGAAGCTCAATCATTTGCTTCATCAATTGTATCGAGACTATAATTCATAAGTTATCGATTCAATTCCTCGTTGAGCCATTGGTAACGTGGGGATGAGATGCTTTCTTCAGTTGGTATTACTGCTTCCATACCAAATGCCAGAGAAAATGGGGTTTCTCCAGTAGAGGACCGTGTCGTTGTTCTGTAAGACCACAATACACCCGGGAGTTCATCTGCCCAAGCACCTTTAGCTTTCTCCAATCTCTTCATCAAAGTGTTCAGTATTGTTTTGTTTGACGATTCGGCCTGGCCGTTAGCTTGCGGGAAGCATGGGGTTGAAAAGCTTAATTTTATGCCCCAATTTTTGCTGAAATCCTGGAAATGATGGTTGATGAACTGCGAACCATTATCAGTCACAATCTCTCTAGGAATCCCGAAACAACATATGATGTTCTTCCAGATGAAGATTATGCCTCTTTGTCGCGTATCATGGAGAATGGTTCTGCTTCGATCCATTTCGAGAAGTAATCCGTAAGTACGAGCAAGTAGACTCGCTGTCCTGGTGCAGTTGGAAGTTTCCCGATGATGTCCATTCCCCACTTCATGAACGGCCAGGGAGATAAGATGGGATTGAGTCTTTCTGATGGGAGGTGTGGGACTGGAGCAAACCTTTGGCATTGTTCACACTTCCTAGTGAAGTCTGCAGAGTCGGTCATCATCGTAGGCCAGTAGTAACCTGTGGAATGGGCTCATAGTGCCAAGCTCCTTCCTCTGGAATGATTACCACATTCCCTTTCATGTAGCTTTGTCAATACATGTCGTGCCTCTTCATGAGTAAGGCATTTCAGGTAGGGTCCAGAAAATGATCTTTTTAGCAACTGACCGTCGTATAAAGTGAACTTTGCAGACTGCCTTTGGATTTTCCTGGCCTGGACTTTGTCTTCCTGAAGTACGCCTTCTTGTAGATATCTGACTATTAGTGTCATCCATGAGTCAACCGAATTGACTGAGGCGGCCCCTTTTACTTCATTCCAAACTACCGGCCAATTCAAGTATACTATCGATATTGATAGTGGTTTGTCTCCTTGCATCATCGATCCAAGAGTGGCCAGTGCATCCGCTTGGGAATTCTCGCTCCTTGGGACTTGGGTTATTGTGAGTTCCTCAAACGTCGACTGAATATCTTTTACTTTTGTAAGTAAGATGCCATCTGCGGATCGCGTGTGTGATACGACCCTTGGAATTGGTTGACAATCAGTTGTGAATCAGATTTTACTACTATCTTTTTTGCTCCAAACTCATTGGCCAAGGTTAGTACTGCAATCAATGCTTCATATTCTGCCTCATTGTTGGTGACTCTGAAACCGCACTTGATTGCTTGTTGTAGTATGTCGCCTTCCGGAGTAATGATCACTATCCCCAAGCCGCATCCATTTTTGCTACTGGATCCATCGACTGCAAGTTTCCAGGGGATGGTCGAATGGATAGAATGGACTTCCGGTTCGGGTGCAGCCAGTAGGCTGGGGCTGAAGTCGGCTATAAAATCCACTAAGGCCTAAGACTTGATGGTAGTCCTAGGCAGGTATGTGATGCCGTGTTCCCCTAGCTCGATTGCCCATTTTGTTAATCTCTCAGACAACTCCAGTTTATGAAGTATGCTTCTCATAGGATACGTAGTGTATACCATGATTGGGTGTCCCTGAAAGTATGGTCTAAGCATCCTTGTAGCTGTTATCAAAGCTATCACTAATTTCTCCATCAGGGGGTAGCGTGATTCCGCACCCAGCAGTGCCTTACTCACGTAGTAGACCGGGAGTTTTACTTATTCCTCTTCTCTGATCAGGACTGCTCTGACCGCTTGTTCCGAAACCCCCAGGTAGAGAAAAAACCTCTCACTGTCGACTGGTTTTGACAACAAAAGTGGGGAGGTAAGATATCATTTGAGTCCTTCCAAAGCTTCTTCACATGCTGGGGTCCATTCGAAGTTATTTGCTTTATTTAGGGATGAGAAAAACATAAAGCTTTTGTACGTAGACTTAGAGATGAACCTATTAAGTGCTGTTATCAACCCCGCTAGTCGCATGACATCCTTTGGGCTGGAAGGTGAGGGGATTTCGAGAATTGACTTGATCTGATCCGGATTCACCTCAATTCCACATCGAGTGACAACGTAACCTATGAATTTCTCAGAGGCGACACCGAATGCGCACTTAGTATGGTTCAACTTCATCGCATATTTGTCCCTTATGTTGAAGGCTTCTTCTAGGTGCCCTAGATGTTCCTCAGATTTTGATGATTTGACCAACATGTTGTCTATGTATACTTCCATAGTCTTCTCAATTTACTTTGAGAACATCTTGTTGACCATGCGTTGATACGTGGCTCCGGCATTTTTGAGGTCGAATGGCATAACCTGGTAACAATATATGCCTTGGTTGGTGACAAAGGCTTTCTTCTCTTGGTCACCCGGATGCATGAGGATTTGATTATAGCCAGAATATGCATCCATGAAACTTAACAATCAATGCCCAGCTGTAGAGCCGACCATCGAATCTATGTGAGGTAGAGGGAATGAATCTTTCGGACAAGCTTTGTTCAAATCTGTGAAGTCGATATAGACTCGCCACTTCTCATTCTTCTTTCTGACAACAACCACGTTGGTGAGCCACTCTGGAAACTGAACTTCCCTGATAGCTCCATTCTGCAGCAATTTTTAAACTTCCTCATCGATGATTCAATTTCTTTATGGGGTGAACTTCCTTCTCTTCTGTCTAACTGGAGATTAGTCTGGATCCACATGGAGTTCATGAGTAATCAACTCAGGGTCAATTCCCGTCATGTCTTTGTGAAACCATGCGAAGCTGTCGTGTCGACTCTTCAAGAAGTCAATCAAGTCGGCTCATAACTTGGGATCTAAGTTAGCTCCAATCTGAGCCTTATGATTCGCATGTTGAGGGTGGATTTGGATCTCGTCAAGCTCTTCGAGATTTGGCAGTGTCAGCTCCGAATTGCGAGACCCATTTTGTAATTACTATGCAGACTGGGTTTTCACCTTCAAAGTCGTTTGGTAGCAGCTTATGGACGTGGCTTTGTCTCCTTTTATCTCTTGAATCCCCCCACTTGGTAGGGAACTTTAGAACATGGTGATAAGTGAAAGACAATGCTCTCATATCATGAATCCAGGGCCTACCAATAATAAGATTGTAAGCTAAAGGACAATCCAAAATCAAGAACGTAGTCATCTTGTTGATTCCAACGGCGTAGACTGGGAGTGATATTTCTCCCATTGTGAATTTTTGTTCCCCAATAAATTCAATCAACACAGTCGTCCGTCTGTTTATCTTTTCTAGCTCGGCTCCCATGTCTACAAGGGCTGTGGCGAAAATGATGTTGGCTGAAGATCCCGTGTCGACCAAGACTCTTTTGATCATAAAATTTACCACCTGTAAGGAAATCACCAGAGCATCATGGTGTGGATTCATGTTGCAGGAGTTGCTGTCGTTTGGAAATTCCATAGTGAGGTTGGTAACCATCCCTTTGATTGACATTGTAGAGTGAGAAAGGTTGATCGAAGCAGACCTGGAATGCCATTTGGCCGCCGAATATGACACACCACTAATTTTTGATCCTCCCAAAATAAAATTAACTGTGTTGTTAATCGGTGGTGGTGGTATCGGGGCTTCTTCTTGGTCATCTCTTTCATCTCTTCGAGTCATCGTAGCTTTTCCTTTCTCTGTGAGTAAGTCTCTCAGAAATCTTTTATTCAACAATTCCAGGACTTCCAACCTCAATGCCAGACATTCAGCTGTAGTATGGCCGTAATCTCGATGGAATTCACACCATTTTCTGGTGTCATTCTTTGTGGAACTTTCCCTGGAGCGTGGGGGACATTTTACCTCATTTCCCTTCTTCTTTAGGACCGAGACCAACTCCCATGGGGAGATCGTAAAGTTTTAGTCTGGGAGCCTGGGTCTGCTCGCAGGCGTTATCTCTTGGGTTTTGTAAGGTCGAGGTCGTCTGTCAAAATCTTTGTGGAAAGGTTTACGTTCTCTTCTCTGTTGGATCCTCCTTTCTGAAGGATGATGGGGGATCATGTTCTGTCGTCTGGGAACACTATGCATCTTGTCACTTTGTGAGCTGGAGGTGTTCTCTATTCTTTTGTTCCTCATGTCCTCTTCCCACCTTATTTCAACTTGGGCCTGTGCCATGGCCTGGTCCATCGTGTAGCATCGAAACTTGGTGAGTTTTTGTAGAGTCCGTTTTCGTAGAGTAGTCCATTTCGGAAAACTTCCACTGCAGTGGGTTGGTGGAGATCTGGAATATTTATCCTCCCTTTGTTAAAGCGTGCCACGTAGCTTCGCAATGACTCTCATTTCCTATGTTGGATGGCATTGAGATCATCAGTAGTTTTCTCAAACTTGAAAGAACTTGCAAAATGTTGCACAACTTTTTCAGCTAGTTGTTGGTATGACTCGATGGATCTATACGGTAGGTTGATGAACCAGGTAAGGGCTGGTCATGCCAACATTTCTCCAAATCCTCTGCCCATTCCAGCTTCTCATTGGCTTGGTGCCAAGCCAATTGACATCATCTTATATTTGTAGTGTATAACATGGTCGTCTGGGTCCGTGGATCCATCATACAGCTTCATATCGGGCGGGCTAAACTTTTGTGGCAGCTCGACAGATGCGATTGTCTCCACGAATGGAGTATCTGAAATCGTCCATGCTCTGCTCTTTCTAATCGGCAACCTCACTCCCGGTAGTCGGGACATAACTGCTTCTTTGAACTCCATCATTTCCCTCTGTATAGTGGATGCAACCTGCTGTGTTTGGTCGAGTGAGGAAGTAGGCGGATTCCTCGGGCCATAGTCATTTGGTGGGTTATCATCAGCCAGTCCGTCAAATGCGGGTGGTACCACTGGATTACCGGATTGATCTGGTGTGTCGCGATGTTGAGAAGTTGAGGAGATCTGCTCCAACTGCTTCTGTAGATTCGCGTTGGAGTTTCGCATGGTAATGTTCTTCTCTTCCAAAGCTTGTAACCGTTCTTGAAGCATGGCTAATTGTTTCGCCATGGGGTCTAGCATCTGCTCATTGCCAGAAGCCATTAACAATTGTGTTGAAGGGATCGTAGACTGAGAGGTCTTCGTTTGCTACAATTCGCTAAAGCCCCACGGTGGGCGCCAAATTGTGGATGATGATGGTTTTCATCTGATGTCCACAATCGAGAATATGAATTTTAGAGGGCACTAGCGAGCCTGCAAAACGAAGGTAGAGTGAGCGGGGAGTACTACCCACCGGTGTGGTGGAAGCCGTAGGCTCTCTGACGCCTAAGTCAGTAATGTGGATGAGAAGAAAGTAGGAAGAACAAGGCTTGATGTTACCTCAATCTTCGTTTGTTTGCCATGAGGGCGGTGTTTTGGTGTCTCGAGGGCGAAATACTATAGAACCGAATAATGTCGAATGGCCCTTCCAAGCCAAAACCTTTTCCTTTTATAAGCTCTTCGAGGTGGGCTCATTTACTATTTTGTCCGTTGGATGTCTCGAAACGGTGGATTAAATGGAAGAGTTATGTGTCTGTGTGTTTTTCCTGATTTGGTAACTGTCAAGTCTAAAGGTCATTCTGGTTAAGTTATTTGTGGATTTGGGCTTGCCAGAATCACGTAAATACGGATCCAAAATTCCTCCACCTGCATCCAAAATTTTTAATTTTAGACCCGAATATTTATGTACCCAATCTTCTTGCCATCCTCATCCTTATGCACTTTTAACCATCATAAAATATTTTTTAAAAAAAAAATTAGAGTAAAATATTTTAACAAGGAAACTAACAGGCACTGAAACAATGTCCTGACCAACAATGAAGGGAATAAAGAGGGAATGGCAAGTCAACAATGAGGACTCATTGTCCAAAACCAAAAAGATGTACGTCTGTTTTCGTTATCTATAATTCTTAATGGAATAAAAAAAAATTTCTGCTTTTTTTTTATACCGAGGAAACTGCACGTCATTTATACCGAAATCGTGTGGGTAAATTAGTGCTGTCACATACTCTTACAAATGTGCTACCCAGCACTCGAACCTAAGACCTTGAAGACAATATCCCAAGCTCTAATCGTTGGGGACAAAAAAATTGTGAGACCATGTCCATATATTATCTTTCATTATTTCAAATTAATAACAATCTGTAGGCATTGTATTTTTGCATATAAAACCCGATGATGAGTCTCATTTGGAGGCACTACCTTTTGAGTCACGGAAGCCGCGGGAAACGGATATCGGAAGGGGAAATTCAGAATAAACAAGGTTCACTGTTTTCGTTCGTTCTACGTTCGTGTATGCGTTCGAACGGCAAACAGATTGCGGGCGTTCGTGTCTCGTTCGAGGAAGCGTTCGAACGGTGTCGATAATTCTGGTTTTGCTGCTAGCCTCAACCCAAGCCCAATTAGCCCACCAAGCCCATAAGACACATCCTAATTAAATCAAATATTAATTAAATTAAAAGTCAATTAAATAAAATATTTAAACCATTTACCAATTAAATAAAACATAAAATATAATCATACCTAATCTAAACCAATCAAATATAATCATACCAAGTTAAAATCAATCAACCAATATATTATTCCCAAACTTAAAATATTGTATGCCTAATCAACATAAACTAAATATTCAACCTTCCCTATCTAGCCAAGATTTGTCCCCCCTCAATCTTTGACTTCCCTTATCCAACACCAAATCAAATCCCTCTTTAATTAGCCAAATCCCTTTCCTTGTCAAGTTTAACCCTTTGCCTATAAAAGGAACCCTTCACCAACCTTCTCAACCCTAGCTAGCTCATACACATAAGATACAGAACACACAGGAAAATTACAGGAAGAACACACCCAAAAACAGTAAGCAAGAGATACAGAGGAAACGGCAGCGAAACCACAAGGAAACAACAGCAAAACGAACTCGAAATAGTAGTTTGAGCGGCAAAACAGCGAAGGAAAAGGAAAACCAGTGAACCAGAAAAGTTGCGGAGTTTTACCCCTTCCGATCTTCGTGAAACGCGAGTCCGAGAGACGGCTTAAAAGGTTAGACCTGAGGGTACTTTTCACACTCATCTTTATTTGATTTTTGTTATTTATTTTGATCTTATTTTACTTATTCGTTAAATCTCGTTTGTGTATGATGTGTGTTGTGGGTATTGGATGAATGAGAGATGTGTCAACTCTCGCGGTATATCGGATGGAAACCCGGACATAAATTTCATAGCCGATTCCGAATGGACGGTAATATGATCTGTACTCGGGACACAACTCCACGTACCGCTTGAGTAAACGACACCCACTTTTGTTTTGTGTTGCTTTGGTTTATTTATTTTTCTTCATTTGGATTTTGTATGTCGTTTATGTATGCATGATTCAATCGAGCGCATGGGCTTAGTAATTGGAATGAAAGATCCCCTATGGGGAGGGGTTAAAGCTCTTTATCACGATGCTTTTCCGCGCCGGTTGATGTGTGTTCGGTTGAATGCAAGATACGTTCAATCGGGCATACTAAGTTTGACATTATTGTGTTTAATATTTTTTTATGCATGGTTCAATCAAGCGCATGGGCTTAGTAAGTGGAATGAAAGATCCCTTATGGGGAGGGGTTAAAACCCTTTACCACGATGCTTTGCCGCGCTGGTTGATGTGTGTTCGGATTGGATGTAAGATGTGTTCAATCGGGCATACTTAATTTGATATGATTGTCTTTATGTTTGTATGCATGATGCGATCGAGCGCATGGGCTTAGTAAGTGGAATGAAAGATCCCTTATGGGGAAGGGTTAAAGCCATTTACCACGATGCTTTGCCGCGCCTCGCATTGTACTATTCACCATTTATTGTGTCCCATTTCATGCATCAGATCTGTCCCCGTTCGAACGCGTATACGAACGCAACTCGAACGCGCGTGCATTTTTGCCTTATCATGCATCAGGTCTCATTTCCGTTCGAACGCGTTAACGAACGCCATACGAACGTGAGCATTCTATTTCATTTCCGTTCGAACGCGTTAACAAACGCCATACGAACGTGAGCATTCTGTTTCATTTCCGTTCGAACGCGTTATCAAACGCTAAAACGAACGCGAATACACTGAATTGAGTCATTTTCATCACATGTCATGTATAATTGTTTCTTAGGTGATTTCTCTTGTATCATCTAATCAATCATATTATTTGTATCCATGCGTCTATCTGTATGATGTGTTCATGAGATGGTATTCAAGCATGATTAGGTCATTAGTATGTTACTTGGTTCTTAGGCATGATTTAGCCTATTTGGTTGTTTATTTTCAAGCATGATTAATCATTTTGTTTTGCGTTTGGAATTTGCATTATGTTTAGGTTGTTCTTTGTTTTCCGTATTATATGATCGAAGAGTTCATGAGATTGCCGTGTGCTATTGCATGTTTGCCGTTATGATGATTACTTTCATGCATGTGAACATAGAAGCATAATTGTCCTTGGAAATAAACGTTGCTTAGGCTTGGTTGAATTATTGCACAAATCACATCATCACAAGTGACATAAGTAAGGGACTATTCCGAACCCAACGGTTTGAGGTCTTCCCTTGCGAGGGGTGAGTGCGGCCTTAAATCTTTGTCCCGGTTCACACCGGGTGGCGACTCCATGTTATTTCATACTCCCAACTAGGCTGCGAGCCCAGAAAAGCGTCGCCCAGGTTCTGTTGTCCACACAATCCTTATCCCCTAAGAACTTGGTAACCAAATACCCACTATCCTAATTAAACTCAACCAATCCTCCTATTTAAAAACAACATCTAACCTTAACTATTCTTTTAATGTGTGTGTGCTTGGTGTGAAGTAATTGAGAGTAGTGGTGTATCAGAGATAATTTTCCAGAAACCAGTAGTCTGTTAGAGAGAGAAACAGATCCGTAGTGAGAGAAAACGCAGAAGAGAGACAAAGTGTGGGCATGAGAGAGAAAGGCTCGTTCGTCGTCTTCTGATCACCTTTTCCGGCAAGTGACCACACCAGGAGAATCCTCTCGCCGAGACGAAGCCAACTCCGCCGGTCCGATCCCCGAATTCCTTCTCACGCGCCGCCTCGCCGTCGGTTCACGCGCTGCCGTGCGTGATCGACACCTCCCGGATCAGAATCTTCGCCTCATCGAGATACGCGAGTTAGACACCTCGTTTGCCCAATTCGGATCTTCGGTTGTCGTGAAACGAGCCTAGAACGAGAGTTAACGTTGTCCGATTAATCGTCGGTGATCGTCGAGTATCCGCCATTACCACCAGTGCCGTTGTGATCCTCGTGACGTCGTTATGAAATTCAGAAGTCGTTGGAGCTCGGTACGTTATATTTTACAGTTTTAAGGGTGTAATTGTAATATTTTGAGAGTTTTGGACTTATTCGTAATTTGGCATGTTTAGGGACCTAAATGAGTGAATTCTGATTTTTAGTGAGTAATATGAGATAATTGGAAGTTTTGGGACTAAATTGATAATATTGAAGAGTATTGGGGTTAAATTGCAAATTTGGAAAGTTTAGGGGAAAAATCGTAATTTTAGTAAAATATAGGGACCTGATCGTAATTTTATACTTTTTCCTGATTTTAGCGATGACATATAGATATAGAGAGTTTTGCTCGGATTGAGGTAAGTACAAAGCATGATGATTCTCTTAACATAAATGTGTGTTGATTGATGTTTGCTATGTGAGTTATGTAATATAATATAAATATATATATATATATATATATATATAATATATATATATATTTATATATGTAATGTTGGAAAATTGACTGAGTAATTGATAGCATGAGAACGTAAATTGTGAATATAACTTCTGAGTATAAATTGTATGCTTGTAATATGAATCGAAGTATTTAAGTATTGTGTGACTTTGAGATGAGTTGATGGATGAAATGCGATGAAATGTGTTGTATTAGATGTTGTATGAGATGGTTATTGTGCTTCCGGATTTCTGCTTTTTTTTATACCGAGGAAACTGCACGTCATCTATACCGAAATCGTGTGGGTAAATTAGTGCTGTCACAAACTCTTACAAATGTGTTACCGAGCACTCGAACCTAAGACCTTGAAGACAAGATCCCAAGCTCTAATCGTTGGGGACAAAAAAATTGTGAGACCATGTCCATATATTATCTTTCATTATTTCAAATTAATAACAATCATTATCCCCTAAGAACTTGGTAACCAAATACCAACTATCCTAATTAAACTCAACCAATCCTCCTATTTAAAAACAACATCTAACATTAACTATTCTTTTAATGTGTGTGTGCTTGGTGTGAAGTAATTGAGAGTAGTGGTGTATCAGAGATAATTTTCCAGAAACCAGTAGTCTGTTAAAGAGAGAAACAAATCCGTAGTGAGAGAAAACGCAGAAGAGAGACAAAGTGTGGGCATGAGAGAGATATGCTCGTTCGTCGTCTTCCGGTCACCTTTTCCGGCAAGTGACCACACCAGGAGAATCCTCTCACCGAGACGAAGCCAACTCCGCCGGTCCGATCGCCGGATTCCTTCTCACGCGCCGCCACACCGTCGGTTCACACGCCGCCGTGCGTGATCGACACCTCCAGGAGCAGAATCTTCGCCTCGTCGAGATACGTGAGTTAGACACCTCATTTGCCCAATTAGGATCTTCGGTTGTCGTGAAACGAGCCTAGAACGAGAGTTAACGTTATCCGATTGTTCGTCGGTGATCGTCGAGTATCCGTCATTACCAACACTGTCGTTGTGATCCTCGTGACGTCGGTCTGAAATTCAGAAGTCATTGGAGCTCGGTACGTTATAATTTACAATTTTAAGGGTGTAATTGTAATATTTTGAGAGTTTTGAACTTATTCATAATTTGACATGTTTAGGGACCTAAATGAATGAATTCTGATTTTTAGTGAGTTATATGAGATAATTGGAAGTTTTGAGACTAAATTGATAATATTAGAGAGTATTGGGGTTAACTTGCAAATTTGGAAAGTTTAGGGGAAAAATCGTAATTTTAGTAAAATATAGGGACCTGATCGTAATTTTATACTTTTTCCTGATTTTAGCGATGACATATAGATATAGAGAGTTTTGCTCGGATTGAGGTAAGTACAAAGCATGATGATTCTCTTAACATAAATGTGTGTTGATTGATGTTTGCTATGTGAGTTATGTAATATAATATAAATATATATATATATATATATATATATAATATATATATATATTTATATATGTAATGTTGGAAAATTGACTGAGTAATTGATAGCATGAGAACGTAAATTGTGAATATAACTTCTGAGTATAAATTGTATGCTTGTAATATGAATCGAAGTATTTGAGTATTGTGTGACTTTGAGATGAGTTGATGGATGAAATGCGATGAGATGTGTTGTATTGGATGTTGTATGAGATGGTTATTGTGCTTCCGGATTTCTGCTTTTTTTTATACCGAGGAAACTGCACGTCATCTATACCGAAATCGTGTGGGTAAATTAGTGTTGTCACATACTCTTACAAATGTGTTACCCAACACTCGAACCTAAGACCTTGAAGACAAGATCCCAAGCTCTAATCGTTGGGGACAAAAAAATTGTGAGACCATGTCCATATACTATCTTTCATTATTTCAAATTAATAACAATCATTATCCCCTAAGAACTTGGTAACCAAATACCCACTATCCTAATTAAACTCAACCAATCCTCCTATTTAAAAACAACATCTAACCTTAACTATTCTTTTAATGTGTGTGTGCTTGGTGTGAAGTAATTGAGAGTAGTGGTGTATCAGAGATAATTTTCCAGAAACCAGTAGTCTGTTAAAGAGAGAAACAAATCCGTAGTGAGAGAAAACGCAGAAGAGAGACAAAGTGTGGGCATGAGAGAGATATGCTCGTTCGTCGTCTTCCGGTCACCTTTTCCGGCAAGTGACCACACCAGGAGAATCCTCTCACCGAGACGAAGCCAACTCCGCCGGTCCGATCGCCGGATTCCTTCTCACGCGCCGCCACACCGTCGGTTCACACGCCGCCGTGCGTGATCGACACCTCCAGGAGCAGAATCTTCGCCTCGTCGAGATACGCGAGTTAGACACCTCGTTTGCCCAATTAGGATCTTTGGTTGTCGTGAAACGAGCCTAGAACGAGAGTTAACATTGTCCGATTGTTCGTCGGTGATCGTCGAGTATCCGCCATTACCACCACTACCGTTGTGATCCTCGTGATGTCGTTCTGAAATTCAGAAGTCATTAGAGCTCGGTACGTTATATTTTACAGTTTTAAGGGTGTAATTGTAATATTTTGAGAGTTTTGGACTTATTCATAATTTGGCATGTTTAGAGACCTATATGAATGAATTCTGATTTTTAGTGAGTAATATGAGATAATTGGAAGTTTTGGACTAAATTGATAATATTGAGAGTATTGGGGTTAACTTGCAAATTTGGAAAGTTTAGGGGAAAATCGTAATTTTAATAAAATATAGGGACCTGATTGTAATTTTACACTTTTTCCAGATTTTAGCAAGGACAAATAGATATAGAGAGTTTTGCTCGGATTGAGGTAAGTACAAAGCATGATGATTCTCTTAACATAAATGTGTGTTGATTGATGTTTTCTATGTGAGTTATGTAATATAATATAAATATATATTAATTTATATTTATATATATTTATATATGTAATGTTGGAAAATTGACTGAGTAATTGATAGCATGAGAACGTAAATTGTGAATATAACTTCTCAGTATAAATTGTATGCTTGTAATATGAATCGAAGTATTTGAGTATTGTGTGACTTTGAGATGAGTTGATGGATGAAATGCCATGAGATGTGTTGTATTGGATGTTGTATGAGATGGTTGTTGTGCTTCCGGATTTAGTATGATAATGGTCGGATATGCGAGATTATGCAAGTTTATGCGAGATTAGCAGAGGCGTGTGGTTCAATCCCCATCTTGCACATTTATGCGAGATTATATGGTGGGAAACCTTGGGGGTAAGAGAGGGATTCTCCCAATGGTTTCAATCCATTATTATACCGAATCCAGATAGCAAACCTTGTTTGATTGAGATTGTGTTGTTGTGAGTATGTTTTGCCTGAGTTAGCTGTTATATAATTAACTGTTTATTTTCATATATTCACTATCATAGATATATATTGTTGGTGAGGTCATGTTGAGAGTATGAGTGTTTTTACTTACTGAGCTCTTTAAGCTCACCATATTTCCCAAACATCCCAGGTAGTTCGCCAGCGCAACTGTAGCAGTATCAGTACCAGGATTTGACTCGTTAGCCACAGCCTTCAGTCGGGTTGGTCCAGACATTTCTTTTGGCTTTTGAGATAGGACATTTAGGATGATTTCATGTTTTCAGACACTTTTGGTGTAAACAATTATTTGGGATTTATTTGATTGCATTCTATAGAATATTATTTTCTTTGCGAACTTTTAGTTCAATTGCCTGACATCTAGGTGCTCGAGCTGATGTGATTCGCGGACCCCTTTCTAGGGTTGGGCCCGCTCTAGAGAGGGGGTCGTGACAAATTTTGGTATCAGAGCAATAGGTTATAGATTCTCTAGACACATTGCATTAGATGAGGGTATTAAATAATAGTTTTGTGTTTTTAGGAAAATGTTTGGACGTGGCCGCGGTACTGGTACTCAACGTGGGAAAGGGAGAGCTCGGCGATACGCAAGAGTGTCAGAGCTTAATATTGAGAGACCTCAGACTCAGCCTGTAGATCATGAACCGGATGTAGCTTCATCTGGTGTCCCGCCGATTTTTGATGTTGGCGAAGGTTCTCGACGCATACCTCCAGTAGTTTCGACAGCTGCCTCGCCGCTATTCCTGCAGCTGCACCTGACCCGGCTCCTCCGGTTGCACCTAATATTACTCATGCTGCTCCTTCAGTTCCACCGATTGCCACTAATCTAGAAGATGTTTTGGGGAGGTTTATTGATGTTGTTGCACAAATGGTTTCCAAAGGACCAGTGGCTAATGTACCTTCGAGCAGCGGTGGTAATACAAGCAAGCTAGACCAGTTTCTTAATTTGAGGCCTCCTCAGTTTCATGATACAGCTGATCCCCTTGCTGCTGAGAAATGGAAGAATGATATTGAGCATATATTCAGTGTGTTAGACTTGACAGATCAAGAGAAGGTGAGGTTTGCTGCTTTTATGATGAGAGGTGATGCAGAGACCTGGTGGAAGCACACTGAGACTATACTGACAGATAGATTGAGAGCACCAGATTATTGGAGAGCTGATGGACTTAGAAGACCTAAGTATATTACTTGGATATGTTCGAGGAAGCCTTCAATGAGAAATACTTCACTTATGCTTATCGTAGTGAGAAGCGTCGTCGATTTGAGCATATGGTTCAAGGACCATCAGAGACGGTAATGGAGTATGAGAGGCGGATGATTTCCCTATCCCGGTACTACCCAGAGTTAATTCGGCGGGAAGAAGATAAATGTGAGAAGTTCAAGGGCAGACTGAGACAGGAGATTAGGTCACCGATCTCGATTTTGGGGAAGCTGCCATATACAATACTAGTTGACAGAGCTATGATTGCAGAGAGTGACATCAGGGTCGAGAGGGAGAACAGAGTAGCCTTCCGAGACAGCAGGAAAAGGGGGCGAGATGAGGTTTCTGATGGGAGGCAGAGTAGACCTAATAGTAGACAGTATTCTCCGCAGCCGAGACACAGTGGAGTACCACCCAGAGGCACACAGAGTGCACCTCATAGAGGAAAGTTCCGTGGGGGTCGGACTGAGTAGGTCTATAGTAGAGGCACAATACCATCTGTTGATCAGAATACAGCGAGTGTAGCATCTCGACCGACTAGCACACGTCGATGCTATAATTGTGGTCAGGAGGGACATATCAGCACACAATACAACAGGGGAAAGAGATGTTTTGAGTGTCAGCAGGTTGGGCATTTAGCCAGAGATTGTACCGCTGGTGATAGATCTCGAGGAGTTGATCAACCAGCAGGATGTGGTAGAGGGACCAGTTCTGGTAGTAGTCGTGGGTGAAGCTCGGGTTTTCCATAGGGCAGAGGCAGAGGGACTCCGAGTGGAGCATATGGTGGTAGAGGACAGACATCTCAGACATATAGTGCACCTGATGCTGACAAGGGATGAGTTTTCGCCATGACAAAGCATGAGGTACATGATGGTGGTGATGTTGTATCTGGTATAGTTCGAGTATCAGGTACACTTGTCTGAGCTCTTTTTGATACAGGTTCCACACATTCTTTTATTGCCACTGCTTGTATTCCTTGTTTGGGTAGTGTAGCGGAGTCCAACATGATTCCTTTGGTTGTGAGTCTCCCTTCGGGGAAGGACATCAGGATAGATACAATATAAAAAGGATTGAGTGTGGAGATTGAGGGGAGACAACTCCCAATTGTATTTTACCCGTTAGAGATGAAGGACTTTGGCCTGATTTTAGGGATGGATTGGCTGACAGCTCATGGAGTTGTTATCGATTGTAGCGGCAAGGAAGTGAGGTTTAAGTCAGATGATGAGGAATTCAAGGTAGTCAGTGATCATAGTCGGGTTGTGGCACATATCATTTCTGCTATGTCGGCTTGTAGAATGATCAGACAGGGGTGTAAAGGTTTTTTAGCGAGTATTGCTACAGTGGAGGAAGGTGGATCGACGCATATAGTAGATATTCCAGTTGTGAGGGAGTACCATGACGTGTTTCCTGATGAGTTATCAGGATTACCTCCACATAGAGATCTAGAGTTCACTATAGATCTGATGTCTGGCACTGCCCTTATTTCCATAACTCCATACCGTATGGCCCCAGCAGAAATAAAGGAGCTGAAAGAACAGTTGCAAGAGCTGTTAGATCGAGGATTTATTCGGCCCAGTGTTTCACCTTGGGGAGCACCAGTATTGTTTGTGAAAAAGAAGGATGGGACTTTAAGATTGTGTATTGATTATCGTCAGCTCAATAAGGTAACGGTTAAGAATCGGTACCCGTTGCCTCGTATCGACGATTTATTTGATCAACTTCAGGGAGCCTCAGTGTTTTCAAAAATCGATCTTCGATCGGGATATCATCAGATGATGATTCAGGATGTGGATTATTTGAAGACTACATTTCACACTAGATACGGGCATTATGAGTTCTTAGTGATGCCATTCAGACTTACTAATGCACCAGCAGCGTTCATGGGTTTGATGAATAGAGTATTACAGCCGTACTTAGATAAGTTCGTTGTGGTGTTCATTGACGACATCCTTATATATTCGCGATCTCGGATCGATCACGAGCAGCACCTGCGATTGGTATTGGATATTTTGAGGAGGGAGCAGTTGTATGCCAAGTTCTCCAAATGTGAGTTTTGGCTGGACAGAGTGGTATTTCTGGGACACATCATCTTAGGAGAGGGTATCTATGTGGACCTGCAGAAGGTTGAAGCAGTTCTGAATTGGGAGAGACCAAGGACGGCGACAGAGGTTCAGAGCTTCTTGGGACTAGCAGGTTACTACCGTCGATTTATCCGAGACTTCTCTATTATTGCTGCTCCGATGACTCAGTTAACGAGAAAGGAAGTATCATTGTGTGGACTGGCGATTGTGAGAGGAGCTTCCAGATTTTGAAGGAGAAATTGACTACTGCACCGGTACTCACTCTACCGTCTGGGCTTGATGGATATATGGTTTATACGGATGTATCACATCAGGGATTTGGATGTGTATTGATGCAGCATGGGAAAGTGATAGCGTATGCCTCGAGACAGTTGAAGACCCATGAGAAGAATTATCCCACCCACGATCTAGAGCTAGCAGCGATTGTACATGCTCTTAAGATTTGGAGGCATTAACTATATGGTGCCAAGTGCGAGATTTATACCGACCATAAGAGCCTGAAATATCTTCCCACTCAGCGAGAGCTGAATTTGAGGCAGAGGCGTTGGATGGAGTTCCTCAGTGATTATGATTGTACTATTAATTACCATCCGGGGAAGGCCAATGTAGTTGCTGACGCACTCAGTAGGAAGAACGTGGGTAAACTGCAATTTCTGAGAGCTAAAAAGATGATGTTTGAGGAGATGGCGACATTACGTTTGACCTTTGATGTATCTGACAGATGAGGACTTATTGCTCATATAAAAGTTCGGCCTACACTACTAGATAGACTCAAAACAGCACAAGACGGGGATGAACAATGCAAGAAATGGAAAGCAGAAGCTACGGGGGGAGAGATTAGTAATTTCAGACTGAGTTCAGAGGATGTATTACTTTTTGATGACAGAGTTGTGGTACCGTCTACCGGAGCACTTAAGTAGGAGATTTTGGGTGAAGTTCGTGATGCCCCATGTAATATGCATCCTGGGAGTACCAAGATGTATCAGAATCTGAAGAAAACTTACTGGTGGTCGGGAATGAAGAAAGAGATTGCAGAGTTTGTATCTTGTTGTCTGGTTTGTCCGCAGGTCAAGGCTTTGCATCAGCACCCAACTGGACTACTCCAGCCTCTACTTATACCTGAGTGGCCGTGGGAAAACATTGCGATGGATTTTGTAGTAAGGTTGCCGAGGACACAGAAAGACTACGATACAATTTGGGTTATAGTGGATCGATTGTCTAAGTCTACTTATTTTCTACCGATTCGTGTTACGTGGGGACCAGAGAGGCTAGCAAACCTATATGTGGAGCAGATTGTGCGGTTACATGGAGTACCGATATCGATTGTATCAGATAGAGATTCCAGATTTACTTCTCGTTTTTTGCAGGGTTTCCAGAAGTCTATGGGGTCGAAGATTACTATGAGCACAATATTTCACCCTCAGACTGACGGGCAGTCAGAGCGGACTATTCAGACATTGGAGGACCTACTGAGATCATGTGTATTGACTTTTTCTGGATGATGGGATGGTCATTTACATCTGATAGAGTTTTCTTACAACAACAGCTTTCAGACGAGTATCGGTATGGCTCCATTTGAGGCATTGTATGAGAGAAAGTGCAGGACTCCTGTTTGTTGGGGCGAGGTCGGAGATAGACAGATTCATGGTTCAGACTTGGTAGATATGACATCTAAGATGATCAGACTTATCCGAGCTAGACTGTTAGAGGTGCAGAGCCGGCAAAAGAGTTATGCTGACAAAGAAGAAAGGACCTTGAGTTCCAAGTGGGGGATAACGTCTTCTTGAAAGTCTCCCCTTGGAAGGGAGTATTGAGATTCGGCTGGAAAGGAAAGTTAACCACCACACTATATTGGTTCCTTACGAGATATTGGAGAGATCTCACATTCTGGAGAGCCAACCGGTTGAATTGAAGGAGAATATGACTTATGAAGAAAAACCCCTAAAGATTGTAGAGCTGAAAGTCCAAGAGTTGAGATCCAGACAGATTCCCCTTATAAAGGTCATGTGGACGAATCATCACATACAAGAGGCGACTTGGGAAGTGGAACAAGACATGAGAGAGAAATATCCAGAACTATTTGAAGATTGAGAAATTTCGAGGACGAAATTTTTTGTAAGGTGTGTAGATTGTGAGACCATGTCCCTATATTATCTTTCATTATTTCAAATTAATAACAATCATTATCTCCTAAGAACTTGGTAACCAAATACCCATTATCCTAATTAAACTCAACCACTCCTCCTATTTAAAAACAACATCTAACCTTAACTATTCTTTTAATGTGTGTGTGCTTGGTGTGAAGTAATTGAGAGTAGTGGTGTATCAGAGATAATTTTCCAGAAACCAGTAGTCTATTAGAGAGAGAAACAGATCTGTAATGAGAGAAAACGCAGAAGAGAGAGAAAGTGTGGGCATGAGAGAGAAAGGCTCGTTCGTCATCTTCCGATCACCTTTTCCGACAAATGACCACACCAGGAGAACCCTCTCACCGAGACGAAGCCAACGCCGCCGGTCTGATCCCCAGATTCCTTCTCACGCGCCGCCTCGTCGTCGGTTCACGCGCCCACGCGCCGCCGTGCGTGATCGACACCTCCCGGACCAGAATCTTTGCCTCGTCGAGATACGCGAGTTAGACACCTCGTTTGCCCAATTCGGATCTTCGGTTGTCGTGAAACGAGCCTAGAACGAGAGTTAACGTTGTCCGATTGTTCGTCGGTGATCGTCGAGTATCCGCCATTACCACCACTGCCGTTGTGATCCTGGTGACGTCGTTCTGAAATTCAGAAGTCATTGGAGCTCGGTACGTTATATTTTACAGTTCTAAGGGTGTAATTGTAATATTTTGAGAGTTTTGGACTTATTCGTAATTTGGCATGTTTAGGAACCTAAATGAGTGAATTCTGATTTTTAGTGAGTAATATGAGATAATTGGAAGTTTTGGGACTAAATTGATAATATTTGAGAGTATTGGGGTTAAATTGCAAATTTGGAAAGTTTAGGGGAAAATTATAATTTTAGTAAAATATAGGGACCTGATCGTAATTTTACACTTTTTTCCAGATTTTAGCGAGGACATATAGATATAGAGAGTTTTGCTCGGATTGAGGTAAGTATAAAGCATGATGATTCTCTTAACATAAATGTGTTGATTGATTTGATATGTGAGTTATGTAATTATATATATATATATATATATATATATATATATAATATATATATATATATATATATATATATATATATATATATTTATATATGTAATGTTGGAAAATTGACTGAGTAATTGATAGCATGAGAACGTAAATTGTGAATATAACTTCTGAGTATGAATTGTATGCTTGTAATATGAATCGAAGTATTTGAGTATTGTGTGACTTTGAGATGAGTTGATGGATGAAATGCGATGAGATGTGTTGTATTGGATGTTGTATGAGATGGTTGTCGTGCTTCCGGATTTAGTATGATAATGGTCGGATATGCAAGATTATGCGAGATTAGCAGAGGCGTGTGGTTCAATCCCCCTCTTGCACATTTATGCGAGATTATATGGTGGGAAACCTTGGGGGTAAGAGAGGGATTCTCCCAATGGTTTCAATCCATTATTATACCGAATCCGGATAGCAAACCTTGTTTGATTGAGATTGTGTTGTTGTGAGTATGTTTTGCCTGAGTTAGCTGTTATATATATTAACTGTTTATTTTCATATATTCACTATCATATATATATATTGTTGGTGAGGTCATGTTGAGAGTATGAGTGTTTTTACTTACTGAGCTCTTTAAGCTCACCCCTATTTCCCAAACATCCCAGGTAGTTCGCCAGCACAACTGTAGCAGTATCAGTACCAGGATTTGACTCGTTAGCCACAGCCTTCAGTCGGGTTGGTCCAGACATTTCTTTTGGCTTTTGAGATAGGACATTTAGGATGATTTCATGTTTTCAGACACTTTTGGTGTAAACACTTATTTGTGATTTATTTGATTGCATTCTATGGAATATTATTTTCTTTGCGAACTTTTAGTTCAATTACATGACATCTAGGTGCTCGAGCTGAAGTGATTCGCGGACCCCTTTCTAGGGTTGGGCCCGCTCTAGAGAGGGGGTCGTGACAAAAATATTCTGCTTGTGTAAACAAAAACTGACCAAAACAAAACTCAATTTACCTGACCAAAATATATTAGAGCTTTGATTCAAGGAGTTGCAAACAATACGGAAGAAACTTTTCTACAACTTTATATAATCACAAGGTTAAAAAACTCTTTAACAGTTATTTAAAATAATAACCAACTGTTGTATCAGGATTTTGCCAGCTTCCAATCCACTATGCCACCTTCTGTTACAAGGTATTAGCCAGCTCCCATATCTTTACCGTGCCATCATCACTTGCTGAGGCAAGCAGCCGGTGCTCCTGAAAGTTTCAACAATACTTAGAAATAGTATGATAAAGATCATGTGTCTTTAATAAACCCGTAGAAATAAACAAGGATTACATTCATTATAGCAAAATCATCTGGCCATAGTACACTGCAACATATAGCTTTATTTATCTTAACCGACAACATAATTGGTAGTTTCCAAAATAAATGTACAAGAGGCCGAAATGCGATTGATTATAAAATTCACGCGGGATAACTGAGGTAAACCCTAGACTTTCTCGTATGGGTTAGGAATTAAACGTGGGAATCTCTGAAATATAGCAGTCCAAACAGAAGAGAGAAAAGTTTATGGCCACGATTTTTTTTTTAAAAACTTCTTTGGAATACAAATCTACTGGATCACAGACATTATTATAACATAACAGACAACATGGTGGTAAGCCGATTATTAGGCCATCATAACACAGATCATTTTAGAGAAAATCATCATCTGATAGTCAAAAACCCACAATCTGCCTATCCACCCACAAGATTGTCAAGTTTAAAAAGGAAATTAATTCATTTGTGGCTGTAGTATTTTCCTACACAAACCCATTTGTATGTACATTTATGGTGTCTGTGTCAGTGTGTGCACGTGAGTCTGCATACATGTATAACATATTAACATCATTAATTTCCTGAAGAAGTCATACCCCAGGGCTCCATTGCACTGAATTGATATCCATGTCATGGGCCTTTTCCTTCTTCAACACCATTTTATATGAAGGTCCATCAATCTGCAATTATTCCAAACAGAAAAGTTTGGTCATTACTATCCAAAATAATCAGTAGCGGATAAAAGAAGATCATCAATCATGCATCCACAACTACAACTCCAAGAATCTAAATTGACTTAAACCATGCTTCCTTTAATTTCCCAAAGAATTTTCACATGCACAGTACTCATGATTAGTCTCTAAGTATTTCAGGTTTCAATAGTCAAAAAAATCCCGAGACCAATCACTCAAGTTAAGTTTACATAAACCAGAACTTGTCCATAAACAAGTCTTGTTGCAACCTCATAGAAGTTTATATACGATCAACGGAGAAAATAAGATCTCAGGCTGAAACTGGTACCAAGGATGGATCCATGTTGCCCTTCCTTGTCAAACTAATTAGAAGTCAGAGCCTGTTTAATTAAACAAGCATACTATTGGCAGGTACAATCAACCAGAAGAAAACATATATAAGCACCAAATTTATTTATATCAAAGCCACGCAATTATGAATACTTTTACACCAAAAAGCTGTGAGCAGTCCTCCAGGCTAAGTGAAGCAGAGAGTTTCAAGAAGCAATTAGAACTATGGAGCATTCGTAAATACATAAACGGTCAAAATTTAATGACTAAAGAAGCCTACTAGTCTCAAATCTCAATGGAAACGTGTGTGTGTCCTAATGAAAGAAGATAATGTCCCATGTTTAAATAGTTCCTCCTTTCCTGAGAGAGGCCAAGAAATCAGGAAATGTAGGATAAATGCTGATGATGCACCAAAATAGTGAAGAATAATTTTGTAATGCATTTCAGACAACTCATGGCACAAAACAATTTTGTGGTTTAAAGCCAACAAGTGGAATACTTCTTTACATATGAGGAGACGAGTGCATTAGTCTATGAGAAACCAAATTTCCTTTTATGCATTAGGGACTAAGTCTTCAAAAGCAATGACAAGCTACACATCAACCAACTTTAACATTCTTTGAAGCGCAAGCAATTTTGATTTAAGGAAAAAGATAGATGGGCACTAACAATTTAATTTAAATAGAAGCGCATGCAATTTTGATTTCAGTTATAATTTGAAACTTTCTTCCACAAAGCATAAAAGGAACATTCATTTTATAAACGCCAACAAGTATTGAAATATCTATTAGCATTATTGCAATATCTATTAGCGTTACTGTCATGAACAATGCTAATAATAGAGAAGTTTCCCTAGCAATGAGAATAAGTAAATACAATGAATGACTGAATGAGAAAGTGTGAAACGATTAAATACCAAATCATCTTTGCTCTCCACAAAGAATCGTACAGCATCATCAGCTGCTCCACTGGCAATAATACCTTCCCTGCCATATATGCATAGCACATACAAATACAATAACCTTGGGATCAAAAGCTAAAAGGCAATAATAAGTTAATAACTGAGCTGTCTAGACGGAAGAAAACAAAAAAAGAATACTAATAACAGAACTTGCAGTAAGACACTTAGAATAAATGAAATTTTATTAGAAGTTAGTATTTAGTATACAAGCTTTCAAGTTTTATAATTCATGTGGTAGTTTTGAGTTGTGAGAAGAAAATATGATGAAGAAAAACTAAAAGAAGAAAGGTGGGAAAAGATTTGAATATTAGCAACACAACAGTTATTAAAGTCCATGTAGACCCACAAATTAGGAAAGCATAGATAAAAAAGAATCAACAAATAGCTACCTTGACCAGTGAACTGAAAAAATTGTTCGATCATGATAACCTGAGAGTGTACAAAGATGTCTCCTGGAAGGTCCATAAAAAGGAATCCACTATCAGTCGCACAAATAAAGTAAAACCAGACTTTGCCCATAGTTTACCATTCTATCTAAAACAAATAACAGAATCACCAGATTATTTTCAAGTCCTCAAGGATGCATGCTGTAGAAATAATGAAAGAAAATCCTTCATACCATCGGGTATCATGGAGAACATCCTCCATTTCACAATGAGAAAGAATCAATAATAATGCAACAGTTTTGTATTTTATCCAAGTAAAAACTTGTTCTAAGGATTATTATCAGCTCCTTAAAAATGAAAGAAAAGCGCATATATACCAATAAGGCTGGCAGACCCTAAAGATAGCAAAATATGCAACTCCACATTTTAATCTTGTGCAAGCAAGAGATTTTGGAAGTCGAAATGTACATCCAAAAGTATGAATGTAGCAGATGAATATGCCAATTCATTATTCAAGCATCGTAGAAAAATCTTAATACCCTGATTTAACAGAAATACCTCATATTTATTCAAGTTATCAGCAAATTCTGGTAATCAATGAATTAATTATCTTTCTAGTAATGGTGAATATAGTTGCAGTATATTTGTGTCTGCGTGTGCATACACAAATTCATTACAGTTGAGCTTCAAATCATCAAATTTTCCTATAACTTATCATAAAAGGGAAACCATAAGAAGATTGAAAAACTAATTCCTACTTCTTGGTCTTAAAACTATTTGCAATCAAACCTGTCAAATAATATATGAAAATATACAAATTTTCTAACATCATCAGACTGCGTCTTTATTTAATCAAAACAAGAGAATCCAAAATTCGGCAGCAGATTTCTCACCAAGGTGCATAGCCATCGCCAGATTGCATCCCTATGATGTCTGCCCCCCATATCTTTAGTGTAAGATCATCACTGCAAAGTCAGTCCAGATAAAAGTTATTTCTCCTTGTCTGTAAGTTTGCAAGAACTTCCTTCTCAAAGCCACATGCAGATGGAAATTATACTAATTGGTGAGAATCACAACGAGAAATTTACTTTCACACACCTGCAGCTAACCATTTTGTCTCCCTCGGCATTAAATGATAGAGCCCAAATGGTGGATGAGTGACCACTGATAAGAAAACCAGGCTTCTTGAGTTAGAGTTATTCAACTCATCATACTGCAACAAGAATCATTCATTGTGCTAAAATTTTGAAAACTAGAGTACAAGAACTCTTTAAAGTAACAAAAAACTTAATTCTATGTCAACAAAACGGTGACAGAAGAAGCATGAAGTGTAAAAATAAATTAAAAGAAGCTGGAAAAGCAGATACATCAAGAGAGGTTTGGGTATAATACTTGTTAGATTCACCTATGGTTTGAACGCAATGCCAATTATCACTATCAGTGTCCTCTGCCCACCAGACCTGCAAGCATGTATTACTGTTCCATCGAATCATTGAATTTACAAAAGCAAAAGACAATCAACCATATCTGTAACCTACAAGATGGAGGAAGCATTTCAGCTATGCAGTACCTTAATAGTGTTATCATAGCTGCAAGAAAATAACATATCCATGGTTGGATGCCACTGAACCATTTTCACATCTTGCACATGTCCTTGCAACACTGACACACACTCAAATTCATTTCCTGGCATTACCTCCCAAATCCAAACAGATTTGTCTCGACCACACGTTGCAAGCAAAGTACCAGATGCATTCCAAGAGACACATTTTACTTCATTTTCATGACCCTAAACACCAGAGAGAATTTACAAAGAATAATCTCAGAAGAATATTAACTGTCATGTATGTATTAAATAAATTAAATTACAAAAAGAAAATTGAAGGAATTATTGTAGCTGCGAAGTGTAATTGATTATAGAAGTATTCAGCTGTATCCATACATTCATAATGTTCTTATTGCACACACAAGTCAAAATGCCCATTGCAAAGCCAGAGAAGCTATGCATAGAGGTATGACAAGTGCCATCTACACTAAGGGTAAGTCCCTAACTATTATGCTCCTGCTTAATTTGAAAGCACATCGGCTTAAGAATTTGGTAAACACCCTTTACTTGGAAACTAATGTTTACCACTCACCCACCACCCACTTATACTTAATAGCTATCGATTCCATTCCATAATAGGTGTGGAGTAAATTCCATAGCACCTCAATTCATAAAATACCCTAGATAAGTCAATAAAAAGAACAATGAGCATGAGACCGAAAAGAAAAAAAAAAAAAAAAAAAAAAAAAAAACAGATGGCAAGGACAGTAAACAGAAATCTGCAATACCTCTAAAGTGGCGACACATTCGTAATCACCCCCAACATCTTCCCAAATACAAGTGGTGGCATCAAAACTTGCAGTGGCCAACAACTTCCCTGATGGTGACCAGGCACACGATCGAACAGTTCTAGTGTGCATTTCCTCCAAAACTGCCTGCAGAATCTCATTAATTCAACACAAACATAACAGAGAAAAACGAATTCTAAAATATCACAGTCCTTTGATCAATACGAAATTCAAAAAAAAAAAAAAAAAAAAACACACAAAGGTTCCTAACAGATTCAGAAACACTAGTTCTTGTCCAATAATCACAAACTATTTAGCTAGATTCAAGTTTCAAAAATCCAATATTTTGATAATTGAAACTGAAACAAACTATAAGAGATCAAAATGAAACAAAATAAAATAAACTTGACTAATTTTAATTTCTAAATTTAATTTGTAAGACAGCGTTTCGAGAAAACTTAAAAAGCTAAAGAGAATAATAATACGAAACCTTGCAGTTCCAAGAGCGAGAGGTGGCGTTCTGCTCCCAGATTCGAACGGTTTTATCGCCGCTACACGACGCGAAGACCGGCGGAACACCGTGGACTCCGGCGGTCGGCTTCCAAGCGAGGCCCCAGACTCTATCGGTATGGCCTTCGAGCGTTTGAATCTCCCTCAGCTCGTAATTCCCGTCATCGAGTAACTCCATTGCCCGAACTGCAAATGAATGTTTCGTTGGAGGATCAAAAAAGTCAAGAAGTGAGCTTCTTTTGTTTAGTCAAGGCTGCTTCTTCATGGTTATTATAATGTCTAAAATATCCTTGTCTTGTGTGTAGCAAATTAGGATAACGACATTTTTGTTGGTTTTAAATAATATACAAGTTTTTGCCGAATTGGTAAAGTTCAGTCCCTATAAAAACGGTGTACTCTAATCTTCTCGAAGAGTTTATAGGTAGATTCTCTGGTATGAGAAAATATTTTCGAATTATCTTTGATAGATAGGTAACAAATTTTCGGATCATATTTTATAGGGGTGCTTACGGGTCGAGTTAAGTTTTTTCAAATTTTACGGAATTTGTTCGGGTCGGGTCACGCGGGTCAATAAATCCGAACCTGAAATTTGAGTATGCAAATCCGAGTTTGTCGGGTTGGTGGAAAAAAAAGAAAAAATTTTATGTATTAATTATTTTTGAAATATAAATACTAACTATTTTATGTCCCGAAAATTATTATAAATACAAAATTTCAAGAAAAAAAATTAATAAACAACTGAAATAATAGTAAAAGCTTTAAAAAATAATAAATTTTTAGGAAATTAATTAAAAAAATTATTTTTCGAGTCAAGTCGGGTTGTATCATCAAACCCGTGAACCGACCAGCAAAAATCGGGTCGTGTCAACCTGAAATTATATTATTTTTTTTAAAACCCACCCTAGTATAGTCAGATCTGGTCGTGATTTGACCCGACCCTATGAACACCCTAGTGTCGCGTTATATATTTAGACAGTGTTATAATATGTATGTATCTAGAATCGCAGTAGACATCATATTATAATAGATATAGATGGTAATAATTAAGATATATATATAAAAGTTTTAATTTAAGCACATTAAAATTTGTATTTTCTAAATCTTATATTCTAAAATTAGGCCCGTTTACAATCCCGGCCCACAAAGCCTTAAGCCGTATTGCCACCAATATCTCGGCCCAATAACAACAAATCCCCAAAACTGTATCATTCAGCCACAGCCTCATTTGGCGTTTTCTCAGCGATTGAGATCTCTCTCTGCGCAAACCCTAAATCAAACACAGATCGATCAGAGCGACTCGAATTCCTCAGCGAACAGCCATGAGTTACACAGCCAAAAGAAGCCAAGGAGGCCTCCTCGAAGGTCTTTACAGAGTCATTATGCGCCGCAACTCCATCTACGTCACCTTCATCATCGCCGGTGCTTTCGCTGGTGAACGGGTATAAATTTAATACTCTCTTCATTTGATCCCTCAATTTAATGGCCTAAGGTTCCGTTTTAGCGATTTACCTTGTAATTAGTGAGATACTCACAAAGTTTGGATTTTTATGTCGTCTTAATGTGTATTGCTCGATTGTAGGAATTTGTTTCTCATGTTAATTTTTTATGTTTGTATGAAATTATTCATAGAGTTATTTGGTTTTATGATTATTATAATAATTGATTCTTTGGGTGCAGGCTGTGGATTATGGGGTTCACAAGCTCTGGGAAAGGAACAACCTTGGGGTAATACATCTACTATTATATCTATCCGCTTATGCTCATAAGTTACCTTTTTGATTTTGACATATAGAATATGCAGCTTATGTTTGTATAGAATTTCATTTTTAAATCTATTCTGTTATTTTAAATTGCATGCTTTCTTGTCTATAGGTACTGTCAAAATCAGACTGTTATTATGTTGTTAATTTGGGTTGATGCGGTATTGCTAGTGTAGGCTTACCAGTGTTTTAAAATACGTTTTGAGGCGGCGCCTGAATCGCCGTCTCTCGGCGTCGGCGCGTCGAGGCGGCCGCCTAATGCGGTCAGCCTGTTTTTTCCGCCTTTGGCCGCGTGAGGCGGCCGCCTCACGTTCAGTCTTTTTTATTTTTTTATTTTTTTTTTATCCCACCAAAACGACGACGTTTTGGGGGTGCCAAAACGTCGTCGTTTTGGCGTCTTTATAAACCAAAAAAAAAAAGGCATCGCCTTTAGGGTTTCTCAGCTTCTTCTCTTCCTTGCGTTCGTCTCTGAGTCTGACCTGGTTCTTCATATCTGCTTTCTCAGTTTCTTCTCTTCGCATCTGGTAAGTCTTTCTAGTAATTTATAATTTAAGTGTATTCGATAGCTTAGAGTTATTGTCTTGCAAAAGCAAAAAAATATATATATATGCAGTGCCAAGGACATTGACAGAGTGCTTTTGAGTTGGTAGCTGTTACCTTGTAGTATTTTGGCTTGATGACCATTTGTTTTTATCTTTGTTTATTCAACAACTGTTTCAGGTCTTCAGTTGAAAAAATCTTGAGTTGTCTTAGTGTTTACTTTCTTACAAGTTGTGAATTTGTTGTTAATCTTCGAAATTGATTGTAAAAATCGATTGTTGAAGAAAAAAAACAGGATACAATATAAAACAGCTTGCATTTGAAAGAATTGCACTTGAAAAAACAGGATACAAGAAAAAAATAGGTTGCACTTGAAAGAAATCATACTATGAATTATGAAATCATTAATGTATTTTGGATTAGTTATCAATAGTTATTTAAACATACTATGAATTATGAAGAAATGAATGTATTTTGGATTATTTTTCCGATTTTCGGATCGAGGCGCCCGCCTCACCGCCTCGAGGAGGTCCGCCTCGCGCCTCAATGGCCGGCCGCCTCGAGGCGCCGCCCCGTATTTTTAAACATTGAGGCTTACTAGTTACTACGACTGTAGCTCTCTTTCGTATGTTTTGAATGTATTGTTGATTACTGATTTATGACAATGGGACATTTATTTCCAAGTGTATGATGTGTATTCTTTTTTGGAGGCTCTTCACTCTTTATTTAATTGTCAATCCACTTTCTAAGAGTGACCTTTTACATGCTTCTATTTTTATTGCATAAACTTAGTTGGAGAGAGAATAATTTATTGCCCTTGAAAATTCTTTGCCATTTTCTGACTGAGTTCAAATGATACCCATATTTTAAGTGAATTATTATTATTTCTTAGTTTCTAAGATGCTTAGTATTCCTGTGTATGTATCCATTTTGATTGTTTCGGTTGGTAATATGATTCGAACTGAATTTGACAAGTTCCAATTGTTATCATATCAATTAAACAACAAAAGATATACATTTAAGTTGTAACTGTAGATAAGGCCAACCTATCTTACTGCTATGCAAGTCATGGTTTGGTATTTGATAATAAGTCAGGATGGGGAATATCCTTGCGTTGATAATCTTTGGAACATATTTATCTGATTTTGCTTTCTGTAGTCCTTGTTATCTTCAAATTCATGCGAGTGGCTTCTTGAAGAGTTTTTTAGGTTGTATGCAAGAGAGATAAAATTCTCACTATAAATATATGTTAAACTAAAATTTTCTGGCATTATGGTCCTTAATTGATAATGCCATATCAATTAATATGTAAATTGTTGGTGTAAAACCTTCAGCGCACCAATGATTAAAATATGTCGTTGAAGTAATCGAGCCACATAATGAGTGTGTTTAGTCTGTTAGAAGCTTCAATAATCTTATCTGGAAATTTTGAGTCATATCAGTAGAATGTTATGATAAAAATGTGTGCAATATAAGTCAGGGTAAATTATCAGTTGCATGTGTGTGATTATCCATATAGAACACTTTAATGTGTCTGATAACCTGAATGTTACTGTTGTGTATTGATGTGCCCTTAAAAATGCAGTAATTAATAATTTTGTACTGTCTTCACTGACTAGTTTTGACGTTGTTGTGGTACTACAGAAACGATACGAAGACATTCCAGTTTTGGGGCAAAGACAATCAGAAGAATAGTTTATTCAAGGCCTCTTCTGTTCATTTTGAAGTTTCATATAAAAAATTTGGAAGGAGCGTCCGTGTATTGGATAGCTGTTTTATTGTTGCAATAAGTTTTGTATGCTTGACTGCATCAGACTTGTTTTCCAAGAATGGTTTCAATCAATTGGGTTTTGGAGCTATTGAATTGATGTGAATTGTGCAATGCTTGAATTCTTTGTCTGCGAATATGTTCTTGTTCAGTTTGCGGAACACTAATTTTGTATCCCAATTTGTTTTTCTATCCTCTTCATTTTCAAGATCATTACAGAAACATTAAACAAATGTGAGGCTCTCTTTGTTTTCTTAAAAATGTTTCTCAAGTGTATTTCAAAAGCATATCATTAAAGATTTTGACATCCAAAACTTCTTTGTTGCAGTGTTGGCTATTTTACCTGGACCAAAATTCAGAATTTTGTTTCAAATTCGCCCATTAGGTCCGGGCTTGAATAAATAACAGCTGGACCTAAAATGCTGGATTTGATCATATACATATAAATATGTGTGAGGTTAAATTTTAACACCCTGACCCGCAATTTTTTTGAACCGACTCCATCCAACCTGACTCACAGCATGCTCTCTTCAATTTTTTTTCTTAAAATTTTTGTCTCGAACTTAGATCTAATTGGTTAACAAAAGTTGACCCAAACAATATTCACCACTATATTTTGCATTTTCCTAAAAAAATATAAGGGGTGGAGCAAATCCCAAATTTAATTTTTTATATCCTTATTTTCCGAGATTCGAACTCATATGACAAGTTAAAAAAACTTACTTCAAAATCACTAGACCATGCCTCTTGAGACTAGCTTGAAATATGGGTCATGGGATCATAACTGTGAGGCTCATTGATAATGTTGGATGAGTTATCAGAAAACTGATTATGTTACTACTAACAGGCACAGTGTTGCTCATCATTTATTAGAAAAAAAGTATACATATGTCAGGTATCGATTTACAATGAAGATCTATTTCAAGATCCAACTATGTTAGCAACCAGAAAATCATTGAATTGTTCTTATGCAATAGTCTTGGGACTCTGGTTTCTCATCAAAACCAATCTCGCATTTCCTGGTATTATTTTAACAGCATTGCGGCAGCATATCATGGTTACCTGCATATAGTTAGGGAGAAATAGTACAACTAAAGTCGCAATTCTCGATCTGCAAATGGTGATGTAATGTAGATGGTAGGTGTCTGAACATGAAGTTCCTCAGTTGTAGATAAGCAGCAAATGGCGTGTGACCAAGTAGTATAGTAGATATAGTAGTCCCAGAAAAGGGAAAAAATTACAGTAGAGGGGTCTGAATCAAATGAGCATTAACGGAAAAAAAATTGATTAAAATATCCATTATATCAAAACTTGAATGCTCTCTCAGCCATACCGAAACTAATCAAGGAATGGCAAGGACTACTGTTTCACCATGAAAGAGCTTTTACAACTGCATCCACCCACTGCACTTGGATTTGTACTCACCTGCACGATGTATGCATAAGAAATCTTAAAATTATATTATTGTAACTTCATCTCACCAGTAAAGCATCAAAATTCATAGAATCATCATGCTTGTGTTTTCCTACAAGTGTTTTCTCCTTTTGCTCCAAGACAGTGCTGGAGTTCAAGGCAAGTTTGCTACAAGTTGGGGGTATATAAGAAATATTGTACATGTTCAAAAGTATTGAGCGTCCATATGTCAGAATTAAATATGTTCAAGAAGTATCAAATGCATGCACCGGAAGTATGCATAAATAGAGACCCAATATTGCTCTTTGCAGCAGAAGCTGTGTTCACGTCTCGTAAATATTCACTATCAGACCATTACTAAATAGTACTTTGCAAAGGAAACTGTATGGTATTGTTCATATAGAATTTGATGGGTACAAAAAATCAAGTGGTATATCACCATAAGGTGCAAAAATCTACACAAGCACTTAATAGTGTTTTCAAAACTTCAACCAACTTCATGCAGATTTTATGGCCATGAAATAAACAAAACTACAACAGAAAAGTTTCATATGTGATAGAATAACAAATGTGTTATGTACCACCATAAATTGACATTATATATATCTTATATGAGGCCTCAGATGCTCTTTTGCTCCAAGGCTTCATCTTGTCAAGGATTTGTCTAAAATATATTGCGGGCAGGTATCACTCAATTAATGGAGGTGCTTCTAGGAAAAGCAATCCTCAGATGGAATTCTTACCTATTATACTAAGTTCACAAAGTAAATGATTTAAATCAAGGTAGGGAATCACGGATTAACAGGTATTAAATAGAACAACATACAGTCTAGATAGCTAAAATAGCAAATCTAAACACACGCAACAAGAGAAAATGCCTTACCACAAATGCAGAACGGATCAGCTCCTCAACATAATCAACAGTTGCCCCTTTTACAAAATCATATGAAATATTATCAATCACCAATTTAACTCCTTCCTTCTCAAAAACCCTGAGTCCTTGCAAAATACAAGGAAGAAGCATAAGCAACTAGAAATTGATAGATAATAACTTCATATTGGAAACTTTGATTAAGTTGGTGGGAAAGACCTGTCATCTGGGTTGATTTTGTCGTCCAAATCAAAAGCATATTGAAAACCAGAACATCCACCGGTTTCCACGCCCAACCGAAGCATTGCTTTATTATTTGATGTTTCACTGGCTTGAAGTTCTTTCATTCTCTGCAAGGGATTAATGAACATTTATCATACCAATAACAGCCCGCATTGCATCAGGAAGAGAACAAAGACAGATATTTGTATATCACAATCTATGATGGGTACCCCAAAAATAATACAGAGTATAAATAATTACGACCAAAGCTCTAGAATCAAACAATTGTGTGAATTAAGTCATTATAACCATTTATGAAAATTTTAAAAAAAAAATGAAAATATCAGCACCCAATTGGTTGTAAAACCATTAACCATCTGAATATAGAGTAACATCATAAGCTATGCTGTCAAAGACGGTAGACAGGGAAATATGTTTTGGTAGTTCAACCTACCAAAGCACAAGCGCTGCCTTTGACCAGTCAAATGGCGGGTTGTCTAGAAATAAGGAATCATAACTTACAATACCTAAACGCTGCCCAAATACCGCAGACGGTTGTTTAAAAAACCCGTCCAAGCTCGTTTAGGCGGAGCCTTTAACAGCATATATCATAAGGCTCATAAAATGGAATACCCAGATAGCTAACTAAACAAATAAACAAATTAATGATATTGATAAAAATAAAAACTCATCCACAACAAAGATCCATGAAATGAAAAGAAACAAGGATAAAAAAGAGCCTACTTTGATGCAATTATCAGTCATGATAATGGAATCCAAAGAAGGAGAAGGAGACTCAGAAGATGAAGAGGAAGCTTCGTTAAGAGCAGCAGCAGAAGGAGATGAGCTGAGCAGCCTATGATTTTGTCGTATTCGAGCGGCGAAATATGGGACAAGGCGTTGAATAATCGATCTCGACATGTCGTTTTGTTTGTTGCTGTGTCTCTTCAGAGAATCGTCCGACGGTCGGTTTAATGATTTCGTTTTATTTTGGTTTCTGGGTTTGTTCGATTTGGTGGTGAAATTTCCAACTGTATCTCTCTCCTTATTATTACACGAAGCAAATTTGGATCATGCTTGTGCCTGCCAAGCAACCTTCCCGCATCCACGTGACGTCACGTCACGTGCTTCCCTCTTCATTTTGTAAATTTTCATATGACCCCTTATTGTTCTTCTAATTTCGTTTTGTAATTTCTAAACTTAAAATTAAGTAATGTAAGATGTTCAATAACTTCTTTTTTTTTGGAAATGTTGGAAACTCTGCCATCAAGCCCGTCATTCTGGGCCGCGGCGCAGGTAAAACCTCTGGTTGTCCCAAACTCTTACAAAAAGCTCACCCTCTGGATTCGAACTTAGAACCTCAAGCCTCAATGTGAGATCTTGGACCCTACACCACCAAGCTACACCAATTGGTGATGATATACGAAAACACAACACTCCCTTACCATAAAAATTGATTTTTTTTTTTTTTAATTAGAGTGTGTCATTGGGTGTGTTATGTGAATGTACATATATCATTGTTCATTAAAATTTTCTTTATTTATGTAAAACATAAAATGTACTATTTATCATACTTTGACATATAATTAGAATAATAATTATATTATACTTCTCAAATCGTATTACTATATTTTCATTCCAAATTATTATGTAGTGCTTATTTATTGGAGGATCAAGATTTATAAAATTATGTATGGCTTAGTGTATTTTCATTTTATTGTGGTTTAGTGTGTTCATGGCACATAATTAGTAATGGAGCCAACAATTAATATTATGCAAGCAAACCAATGTCTATCTTTAAAAACAAATTGCAACTATGATGTGAAAACAAAAAGAATAAACAACAGTGGGTGCGTGCATAGTTTTACCAAAGATGGTGACTATATTGAAAATTAACCAAAGTGCTTCTGCCAAATTTATATGGGGGGAACGAGGCGAAAGGTCAATTCAGTGGCGGAGCCACTTGGTGCCCAGTGGGGGCAGTTGCCCCCGCTGGGCACCACTTTTTTTTTTTTTTTTTTTTAAATTTCTAATATATATATATATATATTAGAAAATCTAAATAATTAAATAATACCCATAAATATATTATTTATTAATTTATTGAGTTGTATTTTTTTTAATATAATATGTTGACTAAAGTCTAAATTAGTTAAAAAATTCCAATACATTTATGCATCAATCTTATTTTTCATTTTAAATCCACTCATTTATGTGTTTTCTATTTGCAAAAAAAAAAAAGATGGGAGTCCATTACATTTAAATAAAAATAACTATATTTATACTTAGGTTTGGTTATTGATCTTCTAATTTATTAATATATTTCTAGTGATTCTTTAACTAAACCACATTGTGTATAGTTGTTATGTGTAAAATATTCGCTTATTATATAAATATAATTATTTTGTATATATTTAGTTGTTCAAAGCATAAATATTACATTTTAGCACGGAATTTTTAATAATGTAATTAAAAAAGTGGTTAAATTTATAATAAATTAGCGGAAATTTAGTATATAATATACTACATAAATTTAAATACATATTTTTAAAATAAATTTTTTATTCAATTTTAAGAGTAATTGGTATTTTTAGAAATTATTGATAAAAATATATTTCTGAAAATTTGGGTTAATTTATAAGTTTAAAAATTATGGGTAATTTCATAATTTTCAAAAATATAAGGACTATCTTGTAATTTTAAAAAATATGTATGTATTCGTTATATATTATTTTGGTTAGGAAAAAATTTCGCCCCCGCTGACAATAATTTCTGGATACGCCACTGGGTCAATTCAACTTTCATTCAATACAATTCCCGGCTTAATTGGAACGCGTCATCTGATTTACCAACAGAATCCAGTACTCTCTCAGTCATTTCATCGAACACTTGATCGGCAAGCGAAGGGTATGATGTTCTTTCCCCATATATCATTTCATTTGCATTTCTGGTGAATTTTTATTCTTTGATTGTCCAAATGCTTCAGTTTTGATCTGAAAGTTTTTATTGTGCTGGTATCAATTTGTATGCTTTTGTTTTGCAATTCAACGAGGTAATAATAAATGGGTTTCTATTTTGTTGATTAATCTTGCCTTTTATAATGCCGCTGCCAGCTTTTTAAATTTGGTTTTGCAATTTTGAGTTTCTTTTTGCCAAACCCATATAATTTATAAGTTTTAACAAGCATATTAAGCTGACTAATTGAAGATGAAAGGGGCAGCGGTGAAGTTACTCATGCATGTCGTAAACAAAACTGAAGTGAATGTTATATTGAGAACGTTTATTATGATATAGAAGTTTAAACTTGCTTGGAGGACCTTTCTTGATTTATTAGGTTACATTTTTATGGTAGTAGCAAATTATGATTAGGGTCCTATAGATTTTGAATTTTCATGTTAAAACTTTCTTGCATGATATTTCAAATCAGTATGTTATGGTTAACTGTTTAAGGCAATTAAGCAAGCTTATAGCGTTATATTAATATTAATTCCCTTTTTTTTGGTTAAAAGGGAGAAATTTTCTTCATCAGCATGAGAATTTATTAATGTTATTTGGGTCCTTGCTTGCCCAACAGGTTTACCCGAAATAATACCTAGTGCTTCTCCTTGACTAGTTTTGAAAGTGAAGTTTCCCTCTTCGTTGTTGCAAATGAACGATAATTCATTTTTCCTTCTCCAAGCTTTTCATCAATATGATAGTAGGTTATGTTTGGTTAACTTGTAAATCCCCATGTGTTTTTCCATTGGCTGTGAAATATAATTCTAGAAATGGACTGTAGAAACTTGAGTCCTGTGAAAAAAAGTTGTTACTCTTTATGCGTTTTGATATCATTAGGAGATGAACTTTCAAGTCTGCTGCCAGATCAATCTTTTTGGTTGTTGGCCCTTAGTCATGTGCTAAACAATATTTTGATCATTTGTAAGCCTTTTACTCTGAACGGATCTAATGCTTTCTTCTTGTTGATATGAACGGATGTTTTCACTTGCTAGTAAATTAAGCAGACAATTGAGGTCTCACTGTAAAGGATGCAGAGCGCTGATGCATCCAGTGGAGAAAACAAGTTCCAAGTTCGAAAATTAGAGATCACTGACAAAAGCAAGGGTTTCATAGAGCTACTGCAACAACTTACTGTATGTGATTCCGTATCTGACAAGCAATTCGAAGATCGATTTCGAGAGCTGAGCTCTTATGGCGATGACCATGTTGTTTGTGTGATTGAAGATGATTGTTCTGGGAAAATTATTGCAACTGGGAGTATTTTCATTGAAAAGAAGTTCTTGAGGAATTGTGGAAAAGTTGGGCACATTGAAGATGTTGTAGTTGATGCCAGTGCTCGAGGTATGCAATTGGGTAAAAAGATGATCAAATTCCTTACCGACCATGCTCTTGCTATGGGGTGTTATAAGGTAATTCTTGATTGCGATCTTGACAACAAAGCATTCTATGAGAAATGCGGTTTCAAGCAGAAAGAGATTCAGATGACAATGTACTTTGTTTGAGAAACATTTGTCATTGGTGCTATTGATTTCACTTACGACCAATTGTGCAAATTTCTTACCTTAATAACACAAGTTTCTTGATGAACTTTTAAGGTCTTTTACAGTTCTTCTAGTTTCAGTATCCATGCAACTTTTTTATTGTACATTTTTAGTTGCTACATGACAATCTTAATTCTTGAACCGCATTGCCTGTGAAGTTTCTGGCAGAATCCGGCAAAGGTAACTGTGCATCTCCTTCAGATTCATGGCTTTTTTAATCACAGTTTCATCCCTTAGCTTGGAAGTCTAGGAAAGATTTGCCAGTCAAGTAGTCTCGGATAAGGAGTTGGGTGGCGAATGCATTGTTGCTGATGGTTCTCAGAAAAGAGTAATGTAGTGTTTGGTATAGAGTTTGATGAGTTTATAAGCTAGCTTATACTCTTACTGTAATAGTTAAAAGCTAACTTATACTCTCAATCAATGTTGTCTACCAAACGGTATGTAAGACTTGAATGAAGTCCCTGAAATTGAAAATCCAGCCACACAAAATAAATTAACCTTAAAAGTGATAAAGCACCATTGTCAACCACATCTTTGATTTTTGCAATTCTTGGAACTAATATTTTGTTGTACTAAATTATTTTCACAGATCCTACAAGATTTGAGGAGACCCCTTATGAACCCATGCCAAAAAAAACCCTAAAAAGAAAAGGTAACACTATAATGCTGTGTAGCTGCTGGATTTACAGCAATTAGACTGTTGCTAATTCTGTTTGTTGCTTGCAATATTGGCATCAGATAGTACCCGCATGTGGTGACTGGATTTAAGTCCAAGTATTTTTGTTGTATGGTTTTGTTATATAAAAAAAAAAAAAAAAAAAAGGAAAACGCAACGGACAAGCTAGAAAATTCAGTGTAATTGTTAAGCTGTTGTGGTAAACAATGTTGATTAGAATTCAGATCATTAAGAAGAACATTGGACAAGATAAATAGTATATGATTCAAGAGTAGACTGAGTAGTGTTTTTATTGACTTTCATATTGCATATTGGAATTAATTTATTTGCAAGAAATAATTGCATAGAGCTATCTCCTTATACTGGAGCACTTGTTGTTGGTTGATTTCTATTTAACTTTTAGTTTTTCTTAGAGAGGAATAGAGTTGCTGTCAATATGGAACAGATTAATTAATTTTTATCACCCATGGAGCTTAACTCTGCAGATTATATATCTAGTTTCTGCTAAGCATATTGCATTGCAATGGTTTATATAACCAAGTGGTTTTCTTTGTTATGCTTATGGTCTATTCCAGTTTTATCTCCAGATGCTTCACTCGGTTTGATGTAGTACTAAGTCGCAGGAATAAATAATATCATATTTACACAAGGAAAGGATGGTAATAAGAACTACTGAGTAATCCACATCCTTAATCAAATGGGTATTATAAATACAACTAAAGTGTGACCTGAATCACATCTTTTTAATGAAGTGGCAGACAGTTTCTGGTATCTTAATTGTATGGTTTTTAACTTGTAATGCGCCAGATATAGTGCATCTTTTGTTTCCAAGGATGAGATTCCACCAGATCTGTATGCTCTAGAAATAGCCGGTAGTAGTCAAATTCCTTACATTATTGCTGTTTGGGCTCCTGGAGTTGGCATGCGGTGCATAATGAGAATGAATTCAAATCATATTATTTGACATTTTAGCTGAGCCAGCCGACTTTAACAGGTTTTAAGGTGAAGTAGACCTCAAAATTAGGTCCTAATTCAGAGAAGCCTATTGAGATATACGAATTTGAAAGGTACTTTATTTATGGAATTTTTTCCTTTGGTGTTTTAGCCTTCTGCATTCTTGTTATATGAATTGTAATCATGAGTGAGGGATTTTTGTCTGGTCATTTTGTTAAATTGGATTTTTGTTGTTAGGGGAAATTGGGCAGTACTGGAGGCTGCTTGTGTGATTTCCTTGTTCCTTTTTATATGTTTTTCTCAGAGACTTTGGTGAATACTCTACAAATCCAGTGAAAGAAATACAAATGAATCAGCTCTTTTCCATTATTGTTTGTGTTGTGTGTTTATAAAATACAAGATGTTTTATCACATTACTCCAGATGATCATCCGTTTTGCATGTATTATATAATAAAATATGCTTGTATGTCAGCAATGAAGTTGTGGAGATGCATATCATAAATCAAATATCATTGAACTAGTTACATATTGTGCGTGTGAAAATTTTGCATCACTGGTTTAGACATTTCCAGCACAGTGCAACTTAGGAGGAGGTGCTATCCTTGAATTTAGCTGTATAGACACTGATACTAAATGTTGCACTTATAATATTCATATGATAATGGTATACTTCAGTTAGAGATCTCATCAGAAGTGAAATTGTGCTGCTAAAGGATTTTTGCTTCGCATGTTCAATTAGGCAACTATGGTATGGTTCATATCTGGATTCCTGGTTCATTATATATGTCTCTGCAATTTGGCAAGTTGTTCAAATTATTCCCATGGTTTCATTACAGCGTGCTCTGTCTGTGAACAGGTAGGTTAGGGAACTTGTTACGCTGTTGGATCTCGATGATCTGTATGATACATGAATTTAGTATATATTTTCCACATTTTCCCTTTGCTATAAATGATTTAACATCTAGAGACTATTCTTTTTGGGAAGACATGTGAATTGTGCTTCCTCTTTCATAGTTAAGATAAGTTTTCCATTTGTGACTTCTTTGGCAGTCTCACAAATCATTTCCACTTTCAGTTAATTCTCCTATGGCTCTTTTTCTTGAATGAGAGGTTATTAAATTTTAATGAACTTTGGTTTCTTATGATTTCTAGAGGTTCATGAATATTATCTAGAGGTTCATGCACATCCCTCATCTAATGAGTGGAAGATTCATTAAACTGTGAAACGTTAGCCTCGGCGCACTCATACCAGGAGTCAAAGAATTAACTGACCTATTGCATAAGATATTTGCTTTTTCTTTAGTGTGTGATATTCTCCCTTATTCTGAGTCTTGAAAAGAAAAGAAGTTGAAACATCCTCTTCTTGGTTTCACAAGACTCACTTGGTTTGTATAAAATGCTTTTGCTTCTATTTTGTTCATCATTGCCTTACAATCTTATATATTAATCTCCATCAGATTTGTGGTATCTGATTACTTCTTCCTAATAAACTTATGTGCCTCAACCAAGTGAGTCTACTGAAAGAAGTTGATTTATGTCGTGTGACATGATTACCGCTGCGTCTATTCTTTCAATTACATATGTTTGAGATTAGTATCTGCACATTCAGATGATTTTAATACTTAGCGTGGACACTTATGTAATGTTTGATATAAAATTTAGTGAGCTTATACGTTAGCTTATATTCTCAATCACTACAGTTTTCCCCCTTTCACAAGACATTAGATTGTAATGGAAGGGATCTTTATAGGGTGTGTTGATGGTGTTTTTTAGGCACTATGATATTTAAGCAGCACGGCATGGGTAAAAGGGTAAATTCCCTCCTTGGTCAAAATCATTAAAAATGACCATCATGACCGACCACATAAGTGAGGGTCGAGCACTTAATGGTAGGTGGCCGACCACTTTGATTCGGATGACCGGGCATTATCAGATCGGCGGAAACATTCTCAGTTCAAAGGACCATCATGACCGACCTCATGAAGACCGACCAGATAGCGAGATATGCTCCAGAAGATGACACCCTATTCTTGCGGATAAGACGACAAGTTATCTTATTTTCATGGGGAAAACTGGTGAGTCAGAGTCCTAGTAGGATAAAGAAAGTAAATGTAGTTTTGATTAGGAATTCTTATGAGAAAAGAGAATAGTTTTGATTAGGATTCCTTATGGGAAAAGGAAATAGTTTTTTACTATGAATCCTTATGGGAAAAGGGAATAGTTTCAACTAGGAAATTCTTGTAGGAGAATGAATCTGATTTCTACACTATTATAAATAGAAGGGTAGAGTGTGCATAAAGTAGAAAAGGAGGTTGAGAGCAAGGTAGAGTTGAGATCAGAATCATGACCATCAGACTTGTAAAAAACAAGACGCAGAGCTGAGAATCGTGTTTGAGTAATAAAAGTATCATCCTTTTTTGTGCCCGTGGACGTAGGTCGGACCAAAATCCGCCGAACCATGTTAAATCTCTTTGTCGATTGGCGTATTTATATGTCTTTTGCTAAGTTTGCTTTTGGTCCCCCATAACCAAACAAATTCACTATTGAGGGAGGATTGTCTCGGGAGTAATATTCTCATATTGCCCTGAGACCAAAATCAGCCGTCAACAGTTGGCGCCGTCTGTGGGGACTCAACAAAAAGCGGCTCGCGTAGTAAGACGATGGCAGAAGGTGGAAATCGCCAGTCGTCGGGGAGTTCAACAGCAGAATGGATGGAGAAAATAGAGGAAAATATGAAAGATATGGAGGAAAATCAAAACCTGTTGAAATCCATGATGAACAGACTGGAGAGGATGGAAGAAACGAATAATGAGAAGCTTGAAACCGGAGCCAGTCGGAGGAGAGGAGAAAAGCGAAAGGAAAAAGGGTCGCCGATGTGAGTGATGACGATGAACCGATGAGGAAGGGTCCCTACGGGATGAGGTCCGTAATGGTAGAAAAAGATTTACAAACGGAGGATACGTGGGAAGAAGAAGAGGGGAGACAATCACCATATTCTTCCTATGATAGCCCCCGCGACACCAGAAGGGGAGATATGAAGCATGGTGAAACTGGACGGGAAGTCTCAAGTCATGAGGAACGCCGCACCCGTGGTGACAGACGCGAAGGAGGCCGCGAGAGGCGGCGTAGTGACACAGATGGCAGTATAAAGTCTTGGTTAAGAAAAGAAATGGCCAAGTGGGGAGTAAACCCAAAAATTGATACAGCAGATGCTCGGGACGGTGAGGTTGAATCTCCATTCACAGAAGAAATAAGGTCGGCAAAATTCCCAAGATATTTCAACATGCCATCCATGACGCCCTACAAAGGCCATTCAGATCCAAAGTCTCATATTGAAAGTTTCGTCCTATTGATGGAGGTCCAAGGGGTAGTAGGGGATGCCATTTGCAAAGTATTCCCCCTAACCTTGGGCGGGTCTGCCATTCTGTGGTTCAGAAGTCTTGCCCCGGGAAGCATCAGTAGCTTCGCTCAACTCAGAAGGTTATTTGTTCGACACTTCAAAGGGGTCTGCGTCCCAAAGAAAATGGTGGGAGAATTGAGACTGATGAAGCAGGGCGATGATGAGCCCCTGAGGAATTTTATTGAAATGTACCACAATTTGGTGCTCGAGGTCGGAGCGTACGAGTCATCGGAAGCGCTAGAAAGTCTCAAGGGAGGTCTGAAGGTCGGGAAGTTGTGGACTCACCTGAGGATTCAAGACGTATCGGATTATGCCACTGCCCTGGAGTTGGCCAGGAAGTTTATCTTAATAGAGGAGGAGAAAAAGATTGCCCGGGGAGTAGACACCCGAAAGGGTAAGATACTCATGTCAGACAATCAGTGGGATTCGATTAGAAATTTGAGGAGACCAATCCCGGAGCAGAAGAAACTCAGACCGACACCTCCGATTAGTCATGTTCAAAAGATAAAGTCATCGGTCCAAGTCAACCGTGTTGCGGGGAGAACAGTATACACCCCTCTGAACAAATCTATGGCCCAGATAGTTCAGGAAATCCAGGATAAAGGGCTGTTGGCCGAGCCTAATTTGAAAAGGTTCCCGATTGAGGAGAGAAATAATAGGGCATACTGTATCTACCATGACGTAAGGGGACATGCCACGAATGGGTGCAGAGACCTGCGGGAGCAGGTGGAAGACTTGGTGAAAGAAGGCTATCTCAGTGTGTACATAGACCATTCGGCTTTTGAGGTCGACCAAGTTGATAGCGGAAGTCATCCGGTCGGATGCGTGGAATGCTGAGATGCAGAAAGGATGTATTAAGAAGAGCATTGCTTGTAGTGACCCTCGTAGAGTTGCAAGAAAGGCAACGGATCCCCAAAAAGGTGAGTAAAACCTCTTCTGACTTAGGTTGACATTTGATTATGCTTGTTTGTTATGGCTCACACAATGGTTTTGATATTTGTTTTACGGCTCGGGTCTTCTCTTGTACCGCCGAGTCCGTTTTGTTGATATATATTTTATGGCTCGGGTCTGCTCTTGTACCGCCGAGACCGATGTCTCTTTCCGGCTCGGGTCTGCTCTTGTACCGCCGAGATCGATGTCTCTTTCCGGCTCGGGTCTGCTCTTGTACCGCCGAGACCGATGTCTCTTTTCAGCTCGGGGTCGGGTTACGTCCCACCGAGTCGGCTTCTTTGGACTGGGGATGTAACATTCCCCCAGAGCCAAATCTTTCTTTCAGCTCGAGGTCGGGTTACGTCCCACCGAGTCGGCTTCTTTGGACTGGGGATGTAATATTCCCACAGAGCCCAAGTCTTTCTTTCAGCTCGGGGTCGGGTTACGTCCCACCAAGTCGGCTTCTTTGGACTGGGGATGTAACATTCCCTCAGAGCCAAGTCTTTCTTTTAGCTCGGGGTCGGGTTACGTCCCACCGAATCGGCTTCTTTGGACTGGGGATGTAATATTCCCCCAGAGCCAAGTCTTTCTCAGCTCGGGGTCGGGTTACGTCCCACCGAGTCGGCTTCTTTGGACTGGGGATGTAAACATTCCCCCAGAGCCAAGTCTTTCTTTTAGCTCGGGGTCGGGTTACGCCCCCACCGAATCGGCTTCTTTGGACTGGGGATGTAATATTCTCCAAGAGCCAAGTCTTTCTCAGCTCGGGGTCGGGTTACGTCCCACCGAGTCGGCTTTTTTGGACTGGGGATGTAACATTCCCCCAGAGCCAAGTCTTTCTTTTAGCTCGGGGTCGGGTTACGTCCCACCGAGTCGGCTTCTTTGGACTGAGGATGTAACATTCCCCCAGAGCCAAGTCTTTCTTTTAGCTCGGGGTCGGGTTACGTCCCACCGAGTCAGTTTCTTTGGACTGGGGATGTAATATTCCCCCAGAGCCAAGTCTTTCTTCAGTTCGGGGTCGGGATACGTCCCACCGAGAGACTTATCATTGACATGGGATCAAAGCATCTCCCCCATGGTCGGCCCTCTATTGGTCTGAGGAGGTGACATTCCCCCAGAGCCAAATGTTCTTCTCAGCTTGGGGTCGGGTTACGTCCCACCGAGTCGATCGTCATCAGCATAAGGGCAAATCATTTTCTCCACAGGTAGATATCGGGATCCTCGTTAACTGAGCTCATGAAGATGGCAGGAATGACCAGATTTGCAGCCAAGGCATTTTTCTCTGAAGTTCCTGAAGTGACCACCGACGGATTCATTGACACACCATCTTTTTTATAGTTCCCGGCATCAACTCACAAACTCGTTGTTACCGAGAACTAGGGGATAGATGTTGATGGTGTTTTTTAGGCACTATGATATTTAAGCAGCACGGCATGGGTAAAAGGGTAAATTCCTTCCTTGGTCAAAATCATTAAAAAAGACCATCATGACCGACCACATAAGTGAGGGTCGAGCACTTAATGGTAGGTGACCGACCACTTTGGTTCGGATGATCGGGCATTATCAGATCGGCGGAAGCATTCTCAGTTCAAAGGACCATCATGACCGACCTCATGAAGACCGACCAGATATCGAGATATGCTCCAGAAGATGACACCATATTCTTGCGGATAAGACGACAAGTTATCCTATTTTTATGGGGAAAACTGGTGAGTCAGAGTCCTAGTAGGATAAAGAAAGTAAATGTAGTTTTGATTAGGAATCCTTATGAGAAAAGAGAATAGTTTTGATTAGGATTCCTTATTGGAAAAGGGAATAGTTTTTTACTATGAATCCTTATGGGAAAAGGGAATAGTTTCAACTAGGAAATTCTTGTAGGAGAATGAATCTGATTTCTACACTATTATAAATAGAAGGGTAGAGTGTGCATAAAGTAGAAAAGGAGGTTGAGAGCAAGGTAGAGTTGAGATCAGAATCATGACCATCAGACTTGTAAAAAACAAGACGCAGAGCTGAGAAGCATGTTTGAGTAATAAAAGTATCATCCTTTTTTGTGCCCGTGGACGTAGGTCGGACCAAAATCCGCCGAACCATGTTAAATCTCTTTGTCGATTGGCGTATTTATCTGTCTTTTGCTAAGTTTGCTTTTGGTCCCCCATAACCAAACAAATTCACTATTGAGGGAGGATTGTCTCGGGAGTAATATTCTCATATTGCCCTGAGACCAAAATCAGCCGTCAACAGGGTGTTTTAAGTTAAGAACTGGTTAAATTTCTTGAGGTAGATCTTGAACTTATCAGATTCATAAACTGTATCACAGTAAATGGTTTCAACATCAGCAGTATCACCTAATAGGCAAAAAAAAATTGAGTTGATAGTAAGCATATAATCTAACCTGTACTAAGTTCTATCAAAATAGGATTAGATTTCTATGCACTGTAACTGCAGCAGAGGGTACTGTGTGGATAGAGGTTAGTATATGTAAAGGAATCTGTAGCTTCAGTGAGTGCTTTCCCATACTTGATTGATCCTCTGTGTGTGATAAAAGGATTTGATTACATCTTGTCTAATAGCAACGCAACATGTAGAACTGAGTTATCGCCTCTATCATACGTGTAATTCTTCGATATCACCGTTGTATGAGTGACGTGATATCACTAACCAATAATTATATAACATATAGGAGTTGTATTAAATAAAACTATCATTTATTAGTTTTTTTTTTTTTTACTATTTAGCACTCATAGTAAGGTTTTATTAAATTATTGCATGGGTGACACAATATTACTGTTGCATGATAGACTTTTTCTTATCATACATTCATAACCAACTCATGCATCTCCAATTTCCGCAAAAAAACTGACACGATATGAACATGACACGTTAACCTATTTTGCCACCTCTAGTTGCCGAGAATGACTTGTGTGGGACTGGCTTATGTATGACGGGGTACGTCCATCCACTAACGTTTTGACATATATGCATACACTAATTTTGAAATTAACCAATAACAATAGAGAAAGAAAAATATTGATCAACACATTACATATACTCAGTGGATGGGTCAGTTCCATATAAGTTTTTCTCCTTTATAACATCATCAGATTGTGCTGGAAAAACTTGTGAAGTATGGCCTACACTCTACAGTCGTCAAATTGTGGGGACTTGAGCAGAATAATCAAAAAGTTGACATCTTCACTCTTCACCCAATTTGCAGAATCTCTTATCTCTGATATGAAGTTCAAAACTAAAGAGTTGTCAACTGGCAGCTTCTACTCTGGCCATTCTGTGTGGCAGCAAGATTCATTCTCAACTTTCATAAAGAGAGCTTCGATGTGCTTTTGTAGTGGTGGGATAAGGCATCTGATTCCCGCACTACAAACCATTCACATCCTCAGTATGATACCAAACTTCATGTGGGTTCTAACTTTTGTGTTCTGTTTGGTTATGCTCATGCTCATGGATGGTTGGTTGAGATAGAGACAAGTCTGTTACCAAATATACTCTCTGCTTTAAAATCACAAAGTGGTCTTACTTTTCTATGTTTTACATATTTTTTAAATGGTAATATTGGGTCCATAGCTTTTTAGCTTTGATAGAAAATCTTGATCGAGATCCTACATCATTCGAAATTCAAAAATACGTATTGTCGATTGAGATTCATGATCCTGTATCGTTCAGTATGGGATTCAAGACAATTTTTCGTGTCAATTGAAAAATCTAATAAGAATTTGGACTGAGTTTTCATCGAATTATATAATCAGATCAAGATTAGGAAGTCGTGTATACATTTTGGTTCACCTGTTGCCATAGCTCACATATGTTAAAAGAGTCCAATGTTGTATTGTTAAATGACACGTGTATTAAAGGAGGATATAAGAGTGATTAAAACTAATTACAAAATATTTAAATTTTACTAATTTTAAACATTCTTCAATCGTCCTTTAATTTGTTTATTATTTTTTATGTGGGTACTTGCTCTGTTTGATGTTTGTGACACCACATAAGACTAAGAGGTGGTGGTGGTGTCTGTTTCTCAAAAAAAAGAACTGAAGTGAAAGGATAGGAAGCACTATCATTTTTATTTTTCTTTCGCTTGATTCCACATATATAGAACCAACTTTTATGTGGAGGCCACTGGAAAAGCTGAATGTGATTACCAGAAAACACATCTTTAAATTTGACCCACAACTTTTTCACACTTATGGACGCGTCACTTATTTTGAGAGTTATACAATTAACGCATTATATGTAAATGAATAAAATTAATTAATGGTTATCGGATGTTAGGTTTGACTTCAAGAGTATATTTCTTTACAAGTATATGAGATAATTGGAGGTTTTACCTGTTCAGTTTAAGTTCGGATCAGGTGATTTGGCAGGAGGATTTTCAATGTTTCGAAAATTAAAAAAAAAAATACATACATACATATATATGTGTGTGTGAGATAATTGGTGAATAGGTGATACGTCAGTTGGTGTATAAAATTATATATCTCAACTATTTAAATGAAATATTATTGTTTCTATATTGACAAATTTAATTTGTATCTCATATCATACTAACATATATTTTTGTACCACTTTGAAATTTTGAAACATACATCTTCATTGATGTTGTCACATGTTACTTTGAAACTTTGAAATATATGATGTAATTAGTAGGTGAATAAACTTAACTAATGAAAACTTTGGTATATTTAGTAGGTGAATGAACTTGATCTAAATAATGTATTTATCATTTTTAGGAAGTGAATGAACTTGATCTAATGAATGTATTTGTCATATCTAGATGAATGAATTTGCTAGTATAATTAGTGATTTGAGTTAAATGTGATGTATTTGTTATTATTATCATTATAATACATGTAAAACATAATGAGATAGACACTTTTTTATTTTATAATGAATCAAAGAAAAATTTATCTCATCTTCATTTAACTTATTTAATTCTCTCACGCAAGTACCTATGTGCCTATGTCAACTTGATTCGATATAGTTCTGATGATTATTAATCTCAACTGTACCTGTATTAATATTGGTTATGAAGATTTTTCTGTACATAAAAATATAAATCTTAGTTTATTTTTTAAGATTTAAAATCGAAATAATGCACGAGTACTCATCTAGTTCGAATAAAATATACATATTTTTAAGTTATGATATTTGCGGTTTACCCGAGATACATATTTTAATACGCGTGATAAAATATTATTAAATTGTTATGATGTGATATCATCGTTGCATAATAAATTTTCCCTCCAAAGAAATTTATAAATAATGAAAGTCACAGGGGATCCGAAACCAAGGGCAATTCCAAAGCTTCCACACATAAAAGTTGTATAAATATAATAGCTGCATTACCTCCATTTTGAAGCTCCTTATAACAAAGCATTTACCAACATTTCCATTGTCGTGGACATAAATTTTTATTTGATTAACAAATGGCCCCCAAAATCTCCATCCTTCTTGCCCTTTCATTGCTTTTCAACATTGTTTCTGCGGTGGTCGAGGAGGGTATCTTCTTTATCTTTCTTTTTTTCGAAGTTTAAGATTCAAATCTTACTCGAATCAAAATCGAAGAAGTTTTCATTTTTTTTATATAAGTATGTATTTTATAAAATGCAAACGTTTAATAATATTTACATTTTTATTTTTTGAGTAGGTATTGCTGCCGAAGTGAGGTTTAGTTACACAGGACCAAATGGCCCGAAGCATTGGGGGCAATTAAGTCCAAATTTTGCATCATGCTCTGCAGGAAAAACTCAGTCTCCAGTGAACATTATTACAAACCAAACTATCTTCAACAAAAATTTGAATCCTTTATCCAGGGTGTATAATATTGCAAATGCTACTCTGATTAATTCCGGCTTTGTTGTCGGGGTTCGTGCCCAAAATCTTTTACAACGATTTTTTTTCTTTCCGTTGTAGATTTTAAAAACACTCTGAAACTTAAGTCAGTATTTATCAACTCATTTTCTAGAATATAAAAAATTAAACATAGTGATGTTAGTTTCTTTTTTTAATTTTATTTTTGATTTTTTTTTGAAGAAATTTTTGTGATGGCAGGTACGTTATGAGGAAAAAGCTGGAGTGTTAATTATAGATGGAAAGAGATATTATTTTAAACAAATGCATTGGCATTCTCCTTCTGAGCACCTAATTAATGGAGAGAGGTATTTTCTCTTTGCCTATTCTTTTGACTACTGATTTTTTTTATTAAAATTATTAAAGTGATAGCAAAATTGTAACTATAGCATAAAGAATAAAATAATCATTCCTTTTAAATATTGAGAATGTTTTTTTTTTTTTTTTGTGAAAAATATATTAAAAACAATATTGTTTTCAAAGATGAACACTGGATACCACCTTTATATTTAATTTAATTTAATTGTCATGCAATTATTACTTAAAATATTTGTAGGCAAAAAAAATAATGATATAAAAAATTAAACGGATACTAAAAATGATAAAATTAGGCAAAAATATAAAAATAACCCTCTAACTTTCATGTTTTTCATTTAAATCCGTTAACTTTCAGTTTTGTCAATTCAGTCCTCTAACTTTCAATTTTTGTCAATTCAAGGCTCCATTATAAATTCATCATTGTTGCCGTTACAAATAACGGCAATAGCAAAGTAAACGTATTTTGCCTGTTATTTAATTAATACCCTCAATTAGAAAATATAGGCAGATAAAGGAAGTTAAAGCAAAGTAAACGTATTCTGCTTGCATCTTCGAGCTATTTTTTGATTATGTGCAATCGCATGTATTGTAATGTCTAACCATTAAGTTTTTGCTAAATAAATTGCGTATAATTATTTTTCACACTCGTCGCTAGGGTCCACTGATCAACTGCAGTGTAATATGTATCATCTCGTATTTTTTTTTTGAAGGATTAGAAATAACACAATCGAATCATTCGATTCGAGTCTAAATATAATAGGTAAAACATTTGATTATCTTAATCTCTTATAATAAATACATACATATCTTCGTTATAATTTTTATAATTTTTTTTTGACAAAAAGTCATATTGAACTTGAGATATGTGTTTTTGACAAAAAAAATAGCTCGAAGATGCAAGTAGAGTACGTTTACTTTTCTTTAACTTCCTATGTCTGCCTATATTTTCTAATTGTGGGTATTAATTAAATAACAGACAAAGTACGTTTACTTTACTGTTGCCGTTATTGTAACGGAAACAATGATAAATTTATAACGGAGCCTTGAATTGAAAAAATTGAAAGTTAGAGGACTGAATTGACAAAATAAAAATTATCGAACTTAAATGAAAAAAACATGAAAGTTAGAAGTTCACTTTTGTATTTTTGCCATAAAATTATTATCAAAACAATGTTTGGTATAAAATTATTCTTAGATTATGATAAAGCCCAAAACTACATGGCCCAACAAAAAATGATAGATTGTCCCCTTGTATTTTTAACTAAATATTATTTACATGTTAATTCATGTTTTCCATTAACAGGTTTGCTGCTGAGCTCCATCTTGTCCATCGGTCTGATGAACTGGAAATTGCAGTAGTGGGAATCCTCTACAGATATGGCCACCCTAATCCTGTCATCGATAAGGTAAAATAAAAAATGACTCATACGTACGTTCGTATAAATTTTTCGTGTGAATATACGATAAAATATCAATATTTTATCTTATATCCACATGAAAAATTCATGCAAACATCCGTATTGTAAAAAGAATATATATGTGTACATACAAACTCCGACATATTATAAGATAAAAAATAATTTATTAGAGTTCGTGTTTAATTTTCTTATATTTTAACCCGTCCCGATATTAATAACATCAAAAATTGCAGTTAATGCCATACTTGCCAAAGCTGCAGCATTGGAGTTGCAAAAACAGGCCAAAGATATCAAGTATTCCTGTTGGTATAATGGATTGCAACCATGTGAGGCAATCTACCCACAAATTCTACAGATACAAGGGTTCTTTAACTACTCCTCCCTGCTCCGAAAACGTCACCTGGACCATACTTAGCGAGGTAATTAAATTTCCTCTCTACTCTAAATCTAATTAAACTGTTAAAATCTCATATTCGAATATCCGATGCATGTCTGGTTCGATCTTTAGTCAACTTAAGCGGTCGATTAGAGCCTCGTTATAATTTGTATTCATATATTTTAGCATATTATAAAATTAATAATATTTTTATATAGGATGATGATTTTTATTATTAATTTTTATGTAAAATATAATAATTTCCCCTCTAATTGATTAGTTAATTATAGTTGAGTTATTAAAATTATTAAATTATTAGTTTTAGTTAGAAAATGTGAATGTGAATATATTTAGTTTGAAAAATAAATTCAATAATACTACGTTAAAACTTTTCACCTAGGGCCTCAAAAAAATTTGAACTACCCGTGATCTCACATGTGTTAAGTAGAACAATATAAATAAAAATATAAGTTTATGGGTTTACTCTCTTTATAAATCGGTTTTTAATGATGAGTTTTACCTATAAATTTACAACTCTAGGTATTAGAGTATGAACCACATGAACACACTGAATATGAGATCGCGGTATAGGTGTCTCGGAATCGGTATGATGTACCATCGTAGATGTTGATTGCGGAGAATGGTGAAATGTTAAGATTCAAATTCCATATAAATTAGATAGAACAATATAAATGAGAATATAAGTTGCTCATTCTTCTTTATGACAAAACTATTTTTATCATTTTAAAAGTGTAATGCAAAGAGAGTGGTAGTACGACGTCGTTGTGTTAATTTGACAAATGTGGTGGGGGATGATTGATAAAAATGTGCAGGTGAGGTCAATTACAAAGGAACAAGTAAGGGCTCTGAGGAAACCATTGTGCTCAGATTGCTATTTCAACTCAAGGCCAGCACAGCCACTGAACGACAGGCGGATCGAATTATACAACGCTCGCAATAAAAAGTCGCTTGCCTAATTAAACTGCTTTGTGTTTTCTTATGTCGTGTCCTTTAACTGCTTTGGTTGTAATCTTCAATTACAGCTTAAATGCAATCTTCTTCAATTTCAATTATTATTTTAGCCCTGGATTAATTCTCTCGCGATTCAGATTTTACATACGTTTTTTTTTTTTTTGGAAAACTTTATCGTTAAATCACCTGATTTGGGCTTAAGCGGAGCAGGTAAAACTCACGGTTGCCCTGTGTTCTTATAAAAAATACACTCTCTGAACTCGAACTCAGGACCAGACAACCAAATTTTAAGTCATTTGTCATCAAGCCACACCCATTAAGGATAATTTTATATAAGATGTTGATGGTATTTTTTGTGACGAGTACTTTGAACACTGCGGCGAGGGCAGAAATGGCATTTTCCTCATCAGGAGGACCAGCTTCCGTAAGGGTTGACTTTATATTGACCGATCACTAAGTACCGGCCCGATCTTCAGGGTCCTGCCAACCAGAGGAAATGATGTGTTCAAATACCGGCTGCCGACCCCTTGTTGGCCCAGAACCGACAACATTAGTCCGATGGCTCGGACATTGTTAGCTCGGTAACATCATTCATAGTTCAGAATACCATTTTGACGGACCTCTTGGAGACCGATGTGTGATCATGGTATTTTAGACTATTCCTTAGAACATGTATCACTGATTGATTCTTTCAAGGTTGATATCATTGTTATCATGTGGGGCAGTGTGCAAGATAAGGTGATGTGACAAGTTGACGGATGAAGTAGGTTTACTTTCGGCGAAGTAGCCTGAGATTAGGTTTGCTTTCGGCCAAGTTGTTTTGGAACAGGGAGCCCGTCAATCAGTCAGAGTTCCACATTGGTGACATCACAGAAGCATGGGAACAAGGTCACGTATTCATTAGTATATAAATGGATGGTAGTCTCATTTGTATAGGTTGGGGAAAATTCTTATTCATACACCACTTGTAAGAAAACACAAAACAAACAGCCCGGTTTCCTCTTGACCTGCCCCAAAACAGTAATAAAACACCTCCACTTATTTTGTGCCCGTTGACGTAGGCCGAATTCATCCCGCCGAATCACGTTAAAACCCTCTTGTCGATCTGTGTGTTTATTTTACCTTCTTCTAAGTTTGCTTTTGGTCCCCCATAACCAAACAGATTTACAGTTAAAGGAGGATTGTCCCGGGAGCATTATCCCGATATTGCCCCTGAGACAAAAATCATCGGTCAACATAAGATATCAAATAATAATATGAGTTTGTATGAGTGTTTAAAATCATATTTAAAAAAAAAATCTAAATATTAAAATGATCTCAAATCACTTGATAATAGGTTTAAAAAACACTAATTAAGTCGTGTGGGTGCCTGATTTTAACCTTACATTATTAGTCATGTGTCGCCACACATATGAATTTTCATCAATATGCTTCCTTAGTGGAAATGTTATGCATAAACAGAGGTCCAAAGAAGTAATGATACTTGTAATGATAGAAAAAAACCAAGATGATCTCTGAAATCCCAAGACCTCCGGAGAAATTAGAACTTGACCCAGGAGTGATGTCACTTGTAGGCTAACTCACTCTGAATTCTAGACACCCTGAGATCAATCCAATCTGATCTTGATCTATTCCAGAGAGGATTAACCTCGAAATCCATCTAAGAAATATAATTGAGGTACTCCGACCCCAACGTCAGCACTCTGAAGTACATGATGCCACATACCACAATACAAGATTATTGGACTTACATGATAATCCACTTAACTTAGCATGCAAGCCTAGTTTAGCGTGTATAATAACAAGTGTAATCACACCTAACATTGTATTTCAGCATGTCTTGTGACAAGTGTACCCCATACAATCAAGAGCAGTTCAGTAATAGACAAATGTCAGGTAGAGATTGAAATATTCACACACACAAGACAAACCAATGAGATATAGGAGAAAATGACTTCTTCTAGAAGAAAAATATTTTGAACTTTAAAAAACATTTAGCAATTAATTGTAATCATAAGAAAAAAGAAGAAGATTCTAACGAGACTTCACACATATTCGTGCAAGCATATTTTATTGGACTTCAGAAGAAAAGTCCAACTTCAAATGGATTTAGAACTATCAATTCCAAGATTTTAAAGGTATGGATTATCTCCACTTTTTCCCGCTTTCAAGTAGTACTCACAAAATAACACTAATTTCTATATTTTATCAAGAAATTTGCTCTATAAATTTTGTCATTTATCTAAATTGATCTCTGCACATTGATAATACTCACACATGCTCCCTTTTGCTTGTGAGTCAAATTTGGGTATTTGTGTTCAAATTTCCAAATGAAGATATTTGTCAAACTTCTTTTAATTGTCTCTAAACATCAATCAAGTTTTAAGCAATTAGTTATACATTATAACCATCTGTAGGTACTGCATTTTTGCATATAAGTCCCTATGATGAGTCTCATTTGGAGACACTACCTTTTAAGTCGAGGAAGTCGGGGGAAACGGTCATCGGAAGGGAATCAATATTTTTGTTAGATCGTATTCGCTTGTTTAGCTTTGGGCTCATTTGTTGGACCTCCGTTTTAAAGCACATTTAGCCCAAAAACCCCGCAAACCACTTAACCTTGGCCCAAAACCCCCGCAAGCCACAAACCATCACTAAGACACACACCAAGCCCATCTCACCCAAGCCCAATCCAGAAACAATTAAAACATGTCACAAATAAATTAAATAAATTAAAATTAAAACTAATTAAATTAAAATCTAATAAATTGAAATTCCTAATCTAAAAAATCACATACCAAATTAAAATAAATCAAATAAAATATAAAATATATCCCTACCTAAATAAAACAAATCAAATAAACATATTCCTAATTTAAACAAAACATGTCCCCCAATCAAATATAGATTTTCCTAATAAGACATTAATTGGTTTGTTTCCTTATTTAAAACCCATGCACAAACAAGCAAACCCTAATGAATCACTATAAAAATAACACAAAACCAACCCTAAAAGATTAGACTATTCACGGCACTCACAAAGAGAACAAAAAAAAAACCCTAAACACTCATCAGCTATCTCTCTCGCCTCTCTCAACAAACAAACCTAAAACTCTCGGCTTCAATCTCTCATCTCCCTCAGCCACACACGTTACAAAACCTGACCAGCCCTTCAACTCATCACTTTCAACAAGAACTTCACCCCCACACAGCACCTTCACGTAACCATAGGCCAATCACTTTCATCATGCACACGTGAACCAAAGTCACATAAGCCACACCTCATCACTCACGAAAACAGCCAAGACCACTCACTCCTTCATCACGCACTGGACCCTCACAAACTTAGCCAACTTACGCAAATAAACCCCTTCAAAACTGCACTGCCCATTCACGTCAAAATTGCTTCACTGCTCGCACAAAACCCCACTGAAATACCGCCCCCCTGCACACACAAAACCTGACCGAATAAACAGTCAAAAATTGCCTGAAACAGTGACAAAACTGCTTCCTAAATCCTTCAAAAAACAGCAGCCCATTATCCCTTAATTAACCACCACAAACAACCCATAAAACACCCAAAACAGTAGCCTAAAACCGCAAAATAGTGACCAAAATACAGCAGCAAAACAGCAACAAAACGGAGGGAAAACAGCAGCCCGAGCAGCCAAACAGTGAGGAAAGACGCAAACCAGTGAACCAGAAAAGTTACGGAGCGTTAGCCCTTCCGATCACTGTGAAACGTGAATCCGAGAGTCGACGAAAAAGGTTAGACCTTAAGGCACTTTTCACATCCATTTTTATTCGTATTTTTACTGTTTATTGAATCTTATTTACATGATTATTGTGGAGTGATGCATGTTGTGGCCCTTGAATAGATAGAAAATACATGTATTGTGAAATGGTGTATGTTGTGGCCCTTGAATAAAACGGAATGTGTCGCCTCTTGTGGTATATAGGATGGAAACCCATACATAAATTTCATAGCCGATTCCGAATGGACGGTAGTATGATCTGTACTCGGGATACAACTCCACGTACCACTTGAGTATACGGCACATATCTTATTTCATGTTATCTTGATTTGTTTACTATCTGTTATCTTATTTCGAAATCGGCTATAAAATTTATGTCCGGGTTTCCATCCTATATACCACAAGAGGCGACACATTCCGTTTTATTCAAGGGCCACAACATACACAATTTCACAATACATGCATTTTCTATCTATTCAAGGGCCACAACATGCATCACTCCACAATAATCATGTAAATAAGATTCAATAAACAGTAAAAATACGAATAAAAATGGATGTGAAAAGTGCCCTCAGGTCTAACCTTTTTCGTCGACTCTCGGATTCGCGTTTCACGGTGATCGGAAGGGCTAACGCTCCGTAACTTTTCTGGTTCACTGGTTTGCGTCTTTCCTCACTGTTTGGCTGCTCGGGCTGCTGTTTTCCCTCCGTTTTGCTACTGTTTTATTGCTATTTTACTGCTGTATTTTGGTCACTATTTTGCGGTTTTAGGCTACTGTTTTGGGTGTTTTATGGGCTGTTTGTGGTGGTTAATTAAGGGATAATGGGCTGCTGTTTTTTGAAGGATTTATGAAGCAGTTTTGTCACTATTTCAGGCAATTTTTGGACTGTTTATTCGGTCAGGTTTTGTGTGTGCAGGGGGGCGGTATTTCAGTGGGGTTTTGTGCGAGCAGTGAAGCAGTTTTGACGTGAATGGGCAGTGCAGTTTTGAAGGGGTTTATTTGCGTAGGTTGGCTAAGCTTGTGAGGGTCCAGTGCGTGATGAAGGAGTGGGTGGTCTTGGCTGTTTTCGTGAGTGATGAGGTGTGGCTTATGTGACTTTGGTTCACGTGTGCATGGTGAAAGTGATTGGCTTATGGTTACGTGAAGGTGCTACGTGGGGGTGAAGTTCTTGTTGAAAGTGATGAGTTGAAGGGCTGGTCAGGTTTTGTAACGTGTGTGGCTGAGGGAGATGAGAGATTGAAGCCGAGAGTTTTAGGTTTGTTTGTTGAGAGAGGCGAGAGAGATAGCTGATGAGTGTTTAGGGTTTTTTTTTGTTCTCTTTGTGAGTGCCGTGAATAGTCTAATCTTTTAGGGTTGGTTTTGTGTTATTTTTATAGTGATTCATTAGGGTTTGCTTGTTTGTGCATGGGTTTTAAATAAGGAAACAAACCAATTAGTGTCTTATTAGGAAAATATATATTTGATTGGGGGACATGTTTTGTTTAAATTAGGAATAGGTTTATTTGATTTGTTTTATTTAGGTATGGATATATTTTATATTTTATTTGATTTATTTTAATTTGGTATGTGATTTTTTAGATTAGGAATTTCAATTTAATTAGATTTTAATTTAATTAGTTTTAATTTTAATTTAATTTAATTTAATTTGTGACATGTTTTAATTGTTTCTGGATTGGGTTTGGGTGAGATGGGCTTGGTGTGTGTCTTAGTGATGGTTTGTGGCTTGCGGGGGTTTTGGGCCAAGGTTAAGTGGTTTGCGGGGTTTTTGGGCTAAAGGTGCTTTAAAACGAAGGTCCAACAAGTGAGTCCGAAGCTAAACAAGCGAATAAGATCTAACAAAAATATTGATTCCCTTCCGATGACCGTTTCCCGCGACTTCCTCGACTTAAAAGGTAGTGTCTCCAAATGAGACTCATCATAGGGACTTATATGAAAAAATGCAGTGCCTACAGTCGCCCCCACTTTGATGAGACTTGTGTAATGTGTAACAGTGACAATCCTATCAAAATTATGCAATGCATTTTCACTTACCTGGCTCGCCAGCTACCACCTGACTTGCATGCTGCTTCAAACTGAGTTGATCTGGTGGTCCATTTTCGAACTGTGCTCCATTTTTGGAGCGCCATTTTCGGCATCTATTGTGTGTGCTCCATTTTGGAGTGCCATTTCCGGCATCTGTTGTGTGTGCTCCATTTTGGAGCGCCATTCTCGGCATCTGTTGTGTGTGCTCCATTTTGGAGCGCCATTTTCGGCATCTGTTGTGTGTGTGCTCCATTTTGGAGCGCTATTTTCGGCATCTGTCGTGTGTGCTCCATTTTGGAGCGCCATTTTTGGCATTTGTTGTGTGTGTGCTCCATTTTGGAGCGCCATTTTCGGCATCTGTTACTTGATGAGAGGTGGCTCATTTTTGAATCGTTACTTGATGAGATGGTCTTTACCGCTACAATCCTGTGAACAAAATAAAAATTGTATATATGTGATATGTATGCATGCATGTATGCATGATGCTGATGTGGGCCTCGTCCCCAAACCGATACCGATGTGGGCCTCGCCCCTAAACTGACACTAATGTGGGCCTCGCCCCCCAAACTGATACTGCTATGGGCCTCGGCCCCAAACTGATACTGATGTGGGCCTCAAACCAAACTGATACTGATATGGGCCTCGCCCCCCAAACTGATAATGATATGGGCCTCGCCCCTAGACTGATACTGATATGGGCCTCGCCCCAAACTGATACTGATATGGGCCTCGCCCCCAGACTGATACTGATATGGGCCTCGCCCCAAACTGATACTGATATGGACCTCCCCCCAAACTGATACTGATATGGGCCTCGCCCCCAAACTGATACTGATATGGGCATCGCCCCCAGACTGATACTGATATGGGCCTCAACCCTGGGACTCGTCCCCAAACCGCTGATGTCATATTGATGCTTCTGATTGGCTTTCATTTGCCGCTTTCTCTCTTTCTTCTTCAAAACCTGTGAACACAAAACAAACACAAAACACAAAAAGGAATGCAAAATATGTTACGTGTATGCATGCATGCGTGAATGAGTTTCCCATCCCGTTGGGTTAGGTCTTCCGCCAATTCCCTTGATGACCATTCTTCTCTTCCTTAGGGAAAATACTGTTTTCAATCTACCCACATTGATCGGCTTGGTGAACTCATTTCCTTCCAAGTCTGACAGTCTCACTGCCCCATTTCCAAATTTCTGAATGGATATCCTGTCCTTTCTGCTTGCTTCTTCCGAGGATTCTCTGTGTTCTAAACATCGATGAGTGTCACAGTACCAGGGTTGAATGCTTTTGTCAAACATACTCATGTTGCAGGTTGAAGGAAGAGACTCAGGCAAGTAAACGAAATGAACGTCTTTATTATCATTAAGAACATGTTCGAACAAGTAGATATAATCAATGTCTTTATTAAAATGTAGAATTGCGATCAAATAAGCTAGGAAGAACAGTCTCATCATCCACAACATTGCCTTCTTCCTCGGCCTATGTTTCTTCACCGTTGTCATCCCATATCCTCATGAAAGAAGCTGGGTGGTTGAGATCTTGGAGGATGAAGCTTTCGGGTAGGCCAACGTTGATCATATAGGTGGGTGGTGGAATAGAGTGGTAATTTGGTAGGGGGTTCCGATGTGTGTTGGGTTGTTCTTTCTCAGGATCAGGTATTTTATGGGCATCAATGAGGTTTTGGATTTCATGCCTAAGGCGGGTACAGTTGTCAGTTTCGTGGCCTCTCCTCTGATGGAAGTGACAATACAGGCTTAGGTCAAGGTTGGGTGGTATAGGATCTGGAAGTGGTTTAGGCTCTAAGGGTTTTAATAGTCTTTGTCCCTTCAACTTTTCAAATACCTTCGACAAAGGTCTACCAAGGTTGGAGAATTGCCTGTTTCTGATGGCAGCGACTTCGGCAGGAGCGGGCTTGGTCTCAGAATGCCCCCCTAAAGTTCTCATATTCTGGCCATAGAACTTTATGTTCTCAGCTTCTTCTTCTTCTTCTTCTTCTATATCCATGACAGTTTCCCTCAACTGTCGAAAATCTGCAATCATTGAGGTTATTCTCCTCAACTTGCCATAAATGGAGGGCTTGGTGCCCTTGATGATCATTTTGATTTGGTCCTTCTATGAGGGCTGAGTCTGCATCTTCAGAAGATGGCTTCTCCAGCGGTCTACATACTCCTTGAAGCTTTCTTCCGGCTTCTGTTTAGTGTTCTCCAAATCACGGAATGACAAATCAATCTCCAATTCTGTAACATACTGTTTCAGAAATGCATCTGCCAATTCCCTCCAATCTTCCCTAATTTGCTTCTCAAGGCTGTGAAGGCACTCCCTCAAGTGACATCCCAAACATTTTCTGCACTTGACGCTTGGATAAACCCACTGAACTCATAACTAAAACATATTGTCAGAGGTGGACCCTCGGATCCCCATTCCCGTTGAACTTGGCCATATCCGGCATCTTGAACTGAGCAGGCAACTGTTCCTCAAAGGTCATCGCCTCATAGTCTAGTAAGTCTTCATCCTTACCCTTCATCTTACGGGTAACGGACTCTACCTGGTCACGAAGTTTCTGTATCTCGGCCTGAGACCCGGCTATTCTTCCAGCGTCATATTCAACCATATCATCATCAAAAGCGGGGATGTCATCCCCCAACCTATTTGGAGGCTCCTCACGTCTTAAATTCTCAGAGTTTCCCCCAGCACGGGGCACAACCATACTTGCCATGGCAGTGGTCAAGGCTTGCAACTGTTCGGTAATTTTGGCGAAACCATTCTCCAGCTGATCTACGCGAGATATCCCGTTTTCTGATCCACTCATATCTGTTACCGGTCTTTTAGTGAGTCTTCCCTCTTCCCTAACCCAATGGGACTCTATGATATCTTTTATATACATAGAAGGTGTTAACAGGATATATGTATGCATGAGATGAATGAGATGCATGCGATACAAGGAATATATAAACTCGTTAAAATTTTCACACAAATCGGCCCATCAACATTTTAGAAGCTTTTGGGCTAACTGTCATAGGAGTGAACTCGTCCCAGTTTAAATGGCCCAACAAGTTCACATCTCATGGCAAGAAGTCCAACCGTATCCAAATGATAATGTTCCTAAACACAAACATATAATGGCCCATTGGCGTTTTAGAAGCTTTTGGCCCAATCGTCATAAGATATGTTCTTGTCCCAGTTTAAATGGCTCAACAAGCTCATACCTCATGACAAAATGTCTGAATGGATCCAAACGACAATGTTCCCAAACACAAGCATATAGAAATAATTTCTACAGAGTGGCCCATCAATATTTCAGAAGCTTTTGGCCCAATTTTCATAGGATACGAACTCATCCCAGTTTAAATGGCCCAACAAGTTCGCATTTCTGACAAGAAGTCCAACTGCATCCAAATGAGGATGGTCCACAAGCACAAGGAAATAATTGCTATAGGAAATACAACTCCGATCTACGTGTGGGTTTGCGGGAGTGTAGACAAAGACTCTCGCTGGCGAAGGATTACCCACAACTATGTCTCCCCACTCAAGGGTTCGAGCGACCAAGTGAGCGCGCCTTTTTTATACCTTACGGTACGTGCCAACGAGTTATGATGTGTGACTGACTGTCAAATAGATTTCCTATTGTAGATTCCCCAGAGGGAGGGTGGAGCGAACTCTCTTAAATACCCAAGCCTCTTAGGCTCTTATCGCCTTGGTGACAGGAATAAACAACGAGTCCTCCAAATTAGTCCATCACAATAGGCTACGAGTAAATGATTATCTAGGTGCCTTCACAACTTTTCCTTATAGAAAGGTAGTGAATGAAGGAAGACACCAAACCATTACCCAGCCTTAAAAGTGTCTTTGATTAAACCCTTTTTAACCCACAGTAGACATGGTTAATTAAAGTACAAATCATAATATTACAAGACATTATTTCGGGGCCGATTCTCTATCCCCAATGGAGTCGCCAGACTATGGGACACATAAACTGGGCGACGCATGCTGTTCCGGGCTCGCGGCCCGGTTGGGAGTACGGAGTAGCCCGCGGGGGACTAAACCGGAGAATAATGGAGTCGCCACCCGGTGTGAACCGGGACAAAGATTTAAGGCCGCACTCACCCCTCGCAAGGGAAGACCTCAAACCGTTGGGTTCGGAATGGTCCCTTACTTATGCCACTTGTAATGAAATGATTTGTGTAATAATTTAACCAAGCCTAAGCAACATTTATTTCCAAGGAGTATTCTACTTTTAAGTTCACATGCACGAAAGTAATCATCATAACGGCAAACATGCAATAGCACACGACAATCTCATGAACATACTTCGATCATATAATGCGGAAAACAAAGAACAACCTAAACATAATGCAAATTCCAAACGCAAAATAAATGACTAATCATGCTTGAAAATGAACAACTAAATAGGCTAAATCATGCTTGAATACCATCTCATGAACACATCAAATAAATAAATGCAGGATTACAAATAGTATGATTGATTACATGATACAAGAGAAATCACCTAAGAAACAATTATGCATGACATGTGATGAAAATGACTCAGTTCAGTGTATGCGCGTTCGTGTAGCGTTCGAAAATGCGTTCGAACGGTAAACAGAAGGTTCGCATTCGTATATCATTTGATAACGCGTTCGAACGAGGCCAGACCTGATGCATGATAAAACAAAGGAAATACGTGCGCGTTCGAATAGCGTTTGTAAACGCGTTCGAACGGGAAACAGAAGGTTCGCGTTCGTGTAGCGTTCAAGAACGCGTTCGAACGAACTGAGACAGAAAACATGCGTTCGTGCGGCGTTCTGAAACGCATTCGAACTGGGTTACATCAGTGACCTCCAAAATGCAGTAAACAATATGACACATACATGAACGGATGAATAGATGACACCTAATAAATAATAACGGGCTAAAAGGCGCGGCAAAGCATCGTGGTAAAGGATTTTAACCCCTCGACATAGATGACCTTTAATCCAACTTACTAAGCCCATGCGCTAATAACATAGTGCATATGAAAATAAAGACAACAATATCAGACTTTGTATACCCGATTGAACACATCTTACATTCAACCGAATATACATCATCCGGCGCGGCGAAGCATCGTGGTAATGGATGTTAACCCCTCGACATAGAGGACCTTTAATCCAACTTATTAAGCCCATGCGCTAATAACATAATGCATATGAAAATAAAGACAACAATATCGGACTTTGTATACTCGATTGAACACATCTTACATTCAATCGAATATACGTCATTCAGCGCGGCGAAGCATTGTGGTAAAGGATTTTAACCTCTCGAAATGGAGGACCTTTAATTCGACTTACTAAGTCCATGCGCTAATAACATAATGCATATAAAAATAAAGACAACAATATCGGACTTTGTATACCCGATTGAACACATCTTACATTCAACCGAATATAAAGGTCCTTCATTTCGAGAGGTTAAAATCATTTACCATGATGCTTCGCCGCGCCGGATGACGTATATTCGGTTGAATGTAAGATGTGTTCAATCGGGTATACAAAGTTTGATATTGTTGTCTTTATTTTTATATGCATTATGTTATTAGCGCATGTGCTTAGTAAGTCGGATTAAAAGTCCTCCATTTCGAGAGGTTAAAATCCTTTACCACGATGCTTCGCCGCGCCGGATGACGTATATTCGGTTGAATGTAAGATGTGTTCAATCGGGTATACAAAGTCCGATATTGTTGTCTTTATTTTCATATGCATTATGTTATTAGCGCATGGGCTTAATAAGTTGGATTAAAGGTCCTCTATGTCGAGGGGTTAACATCCTTTACCACGATGCTTCGCCGCGCCTTTTAGCCCGTTATTATTTATTAGGTGTCATCTATTCATCCGTTCATGTATGTGTCATATTTTTTACTGCATTTTGGAGGTCGCTGCTGTAACCCCGTTCGAACGCGTTTCAGAACGCCGCACGAACGCATGTTTTCTGTCTCAATTCGTTAGAATGCGTTCTCGAACGCTACACGAACGTGAACCTTCTGTTTCCCATTCGAACGTGTTTACAAACGTTATTCGAACGCGCACGTATTTCCTTTGTTTTATCATGCATCAGGTCCGGACCCGTTCGAACGCGTTATCAAACGCTATACGAACGCGAACCTTCCGTTTATCGTTCGAACGCGTTTTCGAACGCTACACGAACGCGCATACACTGAACTGAGTCTTTTTCATCACATGTCATGCATAATTGTTTCTTAGGTGATTTCTCTTGTATCATGTAATCAATCATACTATTTGTATTCCTGCATTTATTTATTTGATGTGTTCATGAGATGGTATTCAAGCATGATTTAGCCCATTTAGTTGTTCATTTTCAAGCATGATTAGTCATTTATTTTGCGTTTGGAATTTGCATTATGTTTAGGTTGTTCTTTGTTTTCCGCATTATATGATCGAAGTATGTTCATGAGATTGTCGTGTGCTATTGCATGTTTGCCGTTATGATGATTACTTTCGTGCATGTGAACTTAAAAGTAGAATACTCCTTGGAATAAATGTTGCTTAAGCTTGGTTAAATTATTACATAAATCATTTCATTACAAGTGGCATAAGTAATGGACCATTCCGAACCCAACGGTTTGAGGTCTTCCCTTGCGAGGGGTGAGTGCGGCCTTAAATCTTTGTCCCGGTTCACACCGGGTGGCGACTCCATTATTCTCCGGTTTAGTCCCCGCGGGCTACTCCGTACTCCCAACCGGACCGCGAGCCCGAAACAGCATGTGTCGCCCAGTTTCTGTGTCCCACACCATCTCACACGTTACCAATATTATAGTTAAAACTTATTCGATTGACATGTGAACTGCGTGATACGATTGTCTCATTCAAACTTCTCGAAATTTCTTACCAAATAGAATTTTCAAGCATGTGTTTTATGATAAATAATTTTACAGGGGATTTTTTTTTTTTTTTTTTTTTGTATTCATGAATTGTATAATTTAGCTGGATGTGTTGACTGAGAATTTAAAATAACTAAGCATGTCATTATCGAAGAAAGATTAGCAATAAGCCAATTTATATAGTCAAAATTCCAAACTACTCACAAATTATGACGTTTTGAGGGTGTAATAGTCAAATTGGGGCTAAAGATTTAATTATTATTGTGTCTCAGACGATATTTAAGTTCACGCGATAAATTCACGAGATATTTTTGCTAATTTCACAAATAATATAAGTTGATATATACTAACACTTTTTGTCTCAATCTCAATTGCATTTCAAATTATAGAAGTATCGTACCAACAATATATGGCTCAAATTATGTACTCATTATTTTTTTCTTCTTAAATTACTCGATATGTGTACCTTGACATTAAAGGATTGATAACATTCTCTACTCATCTTATTTTTTTACTTACGTTTTTGAACATCTTGTTTTTATTTTTAAAATGGGTGTTAAATCATAAAACAAATAAATAAATTATATTCATCCAAATTTTACATCTCATAATGAATCTCAAAAAGTTCGGCAAAATGCAAGATGGGTCAAGGATCGGTTTATTTTTTTATTTTTATTATTTTTGTTGGGTTAATTATTACCGAATAATTTCCCATTTATCCTTTGAGGTCAACTTCAGATATATACATTCACTCACATGCACAAGCCACGTTCTATTGCGTTAATTGAATATATGACGGATTTGCAACTAGTTTAAAATACATACTTTTAACCCATTATTTAAATTAAATTATATTTTTCTCAAACTAATATTTTCAACAAAAATGCTACACTCACCTGTTCGATTTCATTCTCGAATAAGCAAAAGTATTTATATTATGACATAAAACTTTTGTCTATTCGAAAATAAAATTGGATGTCTGCATCAGAAAAAGTAGCATTACTTTATTTATTTTTAAAGTGCAATGTCCAAATCGATTGAGGAAATAGGGGTAAAAAAATTGTATTTAGATCGGTTTACTTCTTACACAATGGCGGCTATGAGATTTTGAGGATCCTAAATGAATTCATAAATTATGTGATCCTTCATTATTAAAATATATATATAATATATATATATATTATATATATATTTTTTTTTTTTAGTATAATATGTATTAATTTTTCTTAAATTTAAGGCCCGTAATTTTGATTCAAATTTGAGAGCTTCGATCAACCGCCTGTGTCCACTATTCCAATGGCCACTGCTGTACCAAACAAGCAAAAATTTCAACAATAGACACCCATATTGATATATTTTGTAAATTTCATTACTTAAACAAGTATTAAAATAAAATTTTCCACCCATCACCCCAAAACACTCCTTTAATATATATTTACAAACCCTTCGGATAATAATTCAAAAAGTAGTTATCTTTTTACCGGGTAAGGGGAAACCGTTGATCAAACGGGAAAAAAAGGCGGGCCCCACCCCAGACACCCAATCACGATCGACTACCAAGCCCATTTTTATCTGGGCCCCACCCCTGCTGCTTTGCCCCTACCCACACGAAATCACCCAAATCCAGTGCGAATTAAGATCACGCCACGTCACCGATCCAAGAATCCGATCTCCTGCAAGACGTGAACCGTTTCATCCCCCCCAAGCCGAACGGTTCGCCATCCACACTTCTCCGCGGTTCACTCGCCAAGCTCTTCCTCGGCGGTGACTCCACTCGCTTCGACTGCTCGTGCGCTTCACCGCGAGGTAACCGGTCCATAATATCATGGCTATAAACAACTCCACTCTTCCTCTCCGAGGATTCCTTACGACGATCCCGAGTTTTGGTCCCCGATCCTTTCCTCGACCGGAAAATCGTCATGATACTGGAAAATAAACCGGGTTTTTGTTTGCTCTCCGGTTTACTCCTCAAAGACCCCGATTCCAAACATGACCCTTGCCGGCTCTTCAATCTACCGCGATCCCTCGTGGATCTAACTCTCCCCATGCAAGAAACCTTCGGAGAAGACGGTTCGCACAACGGAGCATCCGGTTTCCCAACAGACCCGTTTCGTTTCGGGAACCCGTACTTGGTCGTCGTTTTACAGTATCTCTTCGACTTGTGATCAAACTTCTGCTGCGGCTTGGGCAAGCCAAAGATCAAAGCTTTGGCCTTCAAAGCCGTCGATGAAAACCTCTGTGAATTGAAACTCTGACTCGGGTTCGGGTTCGGGTTAGGGTTAAAGCATCCTGGGTTGGAGTGACCCTTGGGAGATTCTTGACGCTCGTAGAATGCGTTGCGGTCAAACCAGTCAAGCTCAGCATCTTTGGACAGCCAAAAAGATTCTGGCGGGAAATCCGGTTGATCATGTTCTTGATTTGGGTTCTTGTTTGTGCTTGTGTTGGCGTAGGCATTGGCTAGGGTTTCGCAGGCGATCTTTTTATCACAAGAGACTCCGGCGCAGGCTGCAACAAGATCCACTGCTGGTGGCATATTAACTTTGATTGAAGTGAGATAAAATTTTATCAAGTTGAGAAGATGATGAAGAAGGTTAATTTAATTGAATGGGGATGACTGATGAGGGAGGTTTCTTATAAACGTGTGAGGTTTTCAATTTTTGATATTTTATTTTATTTTTATTTTTTTTGAGGGAGAGTTTCAACTTGTTGACTCGTGCATCACTGCGTGTGCTGGATGTGTTTCTTCTTTTTGTCAGTTTCCAGAAAACACTTTTGTTTGTTTTTGACAAGACACAGACGGCAGAAAATTGTTTGCTTCCCGTATCTAGTTTTACGGGACACCCATTAATATTAATTATATGTTTATTGATAGAGTTTATATATTTGATAATTTAAAAAAAAATTATATATTTATATCCAATAATATTTAATACCCTTAAATATTATAGTAGTGGTTATGTTTTAATATTGATATAGTATAATTATCAGAAACATTTAAACTACCAATGAAAATATAGTAGCAATTTCGGGCTCATAAATTGATACGTTTGACTAGTTTTTAATTAGATATTTTATGGAATTAAATAAGGTGGTAGATGGAATTAGATCAATTAATATAATTTATTTGATAATAAAATGTTACCCAATGAAATGGTGGAAAATTTACCCTTTTTTGTGGGAAGCTAAATTAGATATACCCTCTAATGTCTATTAGAACATGTCTCAATCTATCAAAATTAAAGCTCATAAAAGGTAAAAAGAGTTGTGTTGTTTTTCCCGTTGGGCAAAATGCAGTAACAATGAATATTATTTTACTTGTTTAGATATTCTCGTCGGACAAAATAATATTTTCAAGAAAAAAATAAATATATTCTCACATGCACACGAGAAGACATAATCTTCCCAAATGATTATATATGATTACATAATTGCCATATTTTAATTTATACTTGAAGCTTATTTAATTATCAAATTGCATAGACAGATATAAAAAAATGGATAGGTAGTATATTCTAAGAACTTTCAGCCGCCGAAATTGGTGCTGTTCAGCTTCCAGAAGCCTCAGCTTCTTATAAGTTTGAATTGAATTGCCTTTTCTTCTAGAAAAGCCCCCTGGAAAAGTTGGTATCACGTACAATAATTTAATCATTACAGAATGAGATTAATTAATTAGGCCAATGCTATGGTATTTAAGTATATCAAATATTATTGAATTTAAATATATAATTTTGAGCATTAAATATGTAAATTTATTAATAAATATATAATTAATTTTATATTTTAAAAAGTTTCATATTTATTTATACAATTTACATGTTTAATACTCTAAGTTACATATTTAATACTCTAAGTTGCATATTTGTGCCCAATAATATTTGATACATTGAATACTGAAAAATCTTTTTCCACACTCTCAAACAAATGTACGGACGTCTGAAATAATTTGATAAAATTTTGGACTCTTTTGAGTTTTTACTTTTGCCATCATCTTTTCATATTCCGGATTGCTCTCGAAGAAGACTTTTAAAAACCATCGATTTTTTTTTCCAAAACCGTGTACGGGTCTTGTGAAGGCGAGAGCTAATTGAAGAGTGTTGTTATCGTTGGATGTTAGTGTTCGAATGCCAATTTATTTCTTATTTATAATACGAATTACAAATACTAAAAATGACATTTTCCTCATTATTTGTGTTTTACTTAATTATTATTGAAATTAATTAAATCAATGCGGATTATATAATCCATACTAAAGGGGGTTCTGAGTTTTGACTAATCAATGATTTTTGAGTTGAGTGAATATTGGTGTTTGCGCAATTTTATGTTAACACGCGTGTAAGGTTCAAATCTCATGACTCTTGATACACAGTCCCAGAAATGAGTGATTGATTCCAAGAAAATGCCTCAAAAGGGCATAAGCACACAGATTACAACCCTAAAGATTAAAAAATTAAGAAATTAAAGTACTTGCTCTTTCGAGTCATGTTTTTGTTATCCTTTTTCCTCTTCCTATGCTTGAGCCTTTTTATACTGTATGGCTTTATCAAACGCTCGAATGGTTTCGCCGTTAACCCCCCAAGTCCCCTGCTCACCTGCAACTGCTGGATCATGCGTGCAACTGTTAGATCATGTGTGCAACTGCTAGATCATGCGCGCAATTGTTTGATAACTGGCTAGATCGTGGAGGTCACCGCCGGTTTGTGCCATAACTGTCGATCATGTGTGCAACTGGCCAACTGTTCTGGAAGTGTTTCTTTCGTTCTTCCCGATCCTCGTCCTAACCTTTGAATAGTTCTGGGTTAAACCTTTCTGGACCGAATCATTCTTCGTCCCCCCAGAACGATGCCAAACCTTTTCGTCCTTAGATTCTTTCGGCTTTTTCGTCATTGGGAGAAATTTATTTTCTACTAACAATTGGTAATTTTGTTTAATTAAAAAATAAAAGAAAGATGATTAGTATTTGTTAATGAAATACCTTAACATTTTAAGACTCCCAAATCAAGCAAAGTGGACCAACCTTAATATTAAAATAATTAGTACAAGGCTCGTAATTTATGCGAGTTGAGCATTTTTAAATATTCTAAATCTTGTCGATTTTATAATTTAAATAAGACAATTGATTTACTTATACGTAATATTTATGATTCATTCATTTGTATCTTAGTTCTCAAATAATCTTTCTAATTCACTGTGCAAGAGTTATTAGTCAAAATCTGCATCATGAAGTACAATAAATAATAAAAAAAATATATGAAATAAAAAGACTTATAGAAATAATTCAAAATAAAATGATAAATAACAATAGACCCGAAATCTAAAAAATTGTCTAGGATTTGTGGGCGGCTGCTATTTAGGTTTCTTATTTTAATAAGATATCATATTTTTATATTATAATGGGTTTTTTTTATTTTAATAATTTATTAATTTAATTGTATAATTTAATAATTTATTAATTTATTTGTATAATTTAATAATAAAAACATTAATTGTAGAGATTAGATGCCACATATATTTTTATTTTATTTTAATATAAGATATAATAGGTAATAAAAAATTAATTATAGATATTAATGATGGACAATTATGACCCATAACATCATTATTTGTAAAAGACATTGTAGTTTTTGTACAAATTAACTATGTGACAAAGGAAATTGTTATTTTATCATTTTGTAATTAGATAACTTTGATATATATAAATGATAAAAGTCCTTATGATTAGTTCCAGATTAATAAGATATGAGACAGTATTAATCCACGAACGGTTTAATCATTAAATATCCCTAGTTGTAGTATTATCGAGACTGGACATCGATAATACGGAATAGACTAGTATTACACATGTGCGCGTTATGGAAGCTTAACGGCATAGTTCTCATATATTTAAGTATATGATACTTATGCAAGTGTGATATGAGGTTCTGTTAGCTGTTGGACCGGGAACAGCTTCGCTCTGGATAGACCCCTCGGAATCCCATTGGTAGTATGACTATGTGTCTATGGGAATCCGCATCAGTATAGGTGTATGTGGTCTTAACCTGAGACTTGCATCGCTAATACTTGCGACAATCAATACACTTTGATTTTGGTCGTCCAGGGCTTTAACAGGTTCTGTGTACGCCTCTTCTGGGTTTACTGAGAATCGTAGTGTATTGGGTGTGATGTCAAGGACTCAAGATGGAAGTATCACTTCAGTCATATGGAGAAGATGATCACGCAGTGATACAGAACTAGTATTCTAATATGCTGCAACTATCGGGATAGTATGACTAGGTCATGATTATCCGATTAAAGAGACTAGTTGCTTGTGATCCGATATATGCTTCGTACATGGCAGACACAATTCCAGCCCTAGGCCTAGCATGTGACATCCGATACTGGATCGTAATACGCAATACATAGTATACTATGCCTGATATAAATTATATATTCTTCGTTGAATATTTCTGGAGAATTGTTAGTGTTCTTTAAACATTCATATGATCTAATAAGCATGAAAAACATTTAATATGATCATTATAAGGTGCGGAATAAACTTACAATGAATGAATAGAGCTTTATTTCATCCAATGAAAAGTGTATCTTACAAAGTGTAGAGATTTGCTTTTTGTTATTTTCCTTTTAGTAAAATCATTTCACCTTTTACCCTAAACTTGGTAGGTAAGGGTAAATGTTTTTTCAAAAAGCAAAACAAGGTAGTTGGGTGGTAGGTACACCTACCACACATGGGCCCCACATATTTGAATTCAAAATTCAAATATCTCTACGAACATTTGCCGCGGCTCGGTTCCGTTTAATCCGATTAACGAACTTCCGTTTAATTAAATCTAATTTAATTAAATATCGATGCCTCGCAAATATATTACGAACGTCGTTTACGAATTAATTCTAAATTAATTCGTTCGTTCGTATTAAAATCCGACTTTAATTTCGTAACGAAATCCAATTCGTATTAATATATCCGATATATTTAATTAGCCCATTAAATAAATTAAATAGAAAAATCAAATTAATTTAACTATTAAATTTATTTTACCGATTAATTCCAATTAATCGCGTTCTCTCTCTAACGAACACATTTAATCCCAGATTAAATAAAGTCCTATTAATCCCAGATTAATTTTCTCTCTCTAAATTAATCCCAGATTAATTCTAATTTAAGTCAACTGTCATCGGTGAATCTTTGGGAAGCGACCCAAGAGATCTCTGGATATGTTGACAGTAAATCCGGTTATCGGACTATCCAATAAAGTAAGTACCTCGTACCACGTGCTTACCGATTTACAAGACATGGTTGGCTGCTAGCAAAGCACCGTGTCTACCCAATTCTCCATAAATATTCTTACTGGAATATATAATCTATGTCAGGCGTAGTATACGTCGTATTGCGTATAGCGATCCAATATCTGATGTCACATGCAAGGCCTGGGGCTGGAATAGTGTCTGCCCCGTACGAAGCACATATCGGATATCAAGCAACTAGTCTCTTTGAACCGGATAATCATGACCTTGTCATATTATCTCGATGATTGCAACACTATAGAGAACTAGTTCTGAATCCCTGCGTGATCATCATCTCCATATGTCTGAAGTGATACTTCCATCTTGACATCACATCCAATACACTACGATTCTCAATAAACCTAGAAGAGGCGCACACAGAACCTGTTAAAGCCCTGGACGACCAAAACGAAAGTTTACCGATTGTCGCAAGTACTAGCGATGCAAGTCTCAGGTTAAGACCAAATACACCTACCCTGAAGCGGACTCCCATAAACACATATACATACTACCAATGGGATTCCGCGGGGTCTCTCCAGAGCGAAGCTGTTTTCCGTACCATCGGTAAAACACAACCTCCTATCGCACTTGCATAAGTATCCAATACTTAAACATATGAGAACTGTGTCGTTATGCCCTCACAACGCGCACAAGTGCAATACTAGTCTATTCCGCATTATCGATGTCCAGTCCGATAATACTACGACTAGAGATATTTAATGATTAAACCTTTATGGATTGATAATGTCTCATATCATCTCAATCCGGAACTAATCATAAGGACTTCTACCATTTCTATATCAAAGTAAATAAATTACAGAATGATAAAAGGCAATTTCATTACTACATAGTTAATTTAGTACAAAAACACAATGTCTTTTACAAACAGTGACATTATGGGTCATAATTGTCTAACAATTTGGTAGGCACGGTGCTTTGCTAGAAGCCAACCATGTCTTGTAAATCGGTGAAACGGGATACGCGGTACGCACGTGTCGGATAGTCCGACAACCGAATTTACTGCCAACATATCAATGGATCTCTTGGGTCGCTTCCCAAAGATTCACCGATGACATTTGACTGAAACATAATTAATCTAGGATTAATTCTGAGAGAGAGAATTAATCTGGGATTAATTGCGGCAAGAATTAATCTGGGATTAATTGCGGCAAGAATTAATCTGGGATTAATTCGACTAGAAGAGAGAACGTGATTAATTTGGAATTAATTGATTAAATAATATATTGGATATATTAATTGAAATCAGATTTCAAAATGGAATTAAAATTGGATTTTAATTCGGGCGAACAAATTAATTTGGAATTAATTCGCAAGCGACTTTCGTAATAATTTTGCTAGACATTATTAATTAATTAAATTGGATTTAATTACGTCGCAACGGAAAATTCGTTTAATCGGATTAAATGAACCCGAGCCCAAAGTGTGATGGGCAAGCCAACTTGAATTTTGAATTTAAGTGGTGGGACTCACTAACTTACATCAATTGTCAACAAGTTGATGGTGGTAGTTGAGAGCCTTTAATGAATCTTACACAACACACTTTGCCTTTTGCTTTTTTGAAAAGCATATACCAACTTTTGCAAGTCGACTTTGGTAATTTGTTTTTTAAAACAAAATATCAAAAACCAAAACTCTCTATTTTCCTCTCCTTTTGCCGTGAGCATGCCTTCTTCCTCTTTTTGATTTTGCTTCAAAAATCAAGCAAGTTAGCACTTAAGGAGTCTTGTGAGGTGATAGGGAAACTCACATTTGGGTTGGATTCACTCAAAACATACAAAATTTTCAAATTCTCATATGTTCAATGTAAGTTTTTCCGCAAACTTTCTTGATCATTCACACACAATATCATGACTTAGAGACCTTAGGCATGTCTAGGACACTAACAATAGTATCAGATCCATATCTAAGCATGATTTATTTATAGGGTTTATATACTTGATTTGGGGATTTTATGCTTTGAGCTTGCAAATGCCTAAATTGGTTGTTTGGTTATGGTTATATGATGATAACTTGGAGTTATGCATGATTGATTTTGTGAAAAATCGATTATATTATTTTTCCCTAAAAATCCCGCCTTGGCTGAATCTACCATAGTGCACACTCATGGTAATTTTTTGATTTTAGACTATTGGATGAGTTTAAAGCATGAAATAAATCTTGTATGTTGATTTAATTGGATTGAAATCAAATTGAGTATTATTTTGTGCCCTATTGCCGTGGAGTGTGAAGCATGTAATAGATTGATTTTGCTTCAATTTGTGTTGGACATAAGTTGGATAATTAAGCATGATTAATTTGATTAATTAATGTTTTGGAAATATTAGATTAATAAATTAATTATGTTAATTACACTTTAATAGAAAATAATGTGATATTTGGAATATTATGTTAGAATAAATTAGTCTTTAAATTGGATTGGGCTAATTTGTTGTATTTGGGCTTAATGGGCTTGGTTGGGCCAAGCAAGGTTTTGGACAATTGGATTGGATCCAAATTGGGTCTAAAACCATTTCCATAAAGTCCAAATATGACTTTTGGGCATTTAATAATTTAATTGGGCCTAATGGGCCTAAATTGATTTTTCGCAAAAATTGTGATTCTTTATTAGGCATTGACATCTTGGATTGGATCCATATTGGCCTTAGCCCATGCCTTAAAATATTAATTGAAAGCTCATTGGACTTTAATTAAAATAGTAATGGATACTAATTGGGCATTTGAGACCCATTTAGTTTAGATTTAGAATCTAAGTCTAAAAGGCACTAAAATAAGTGTAATTATTTAATTTGGAATTAAATTCGAATTAGTATTGAATACAAATTAAATTGGATTTAAAATTGTAGTTCGATATAATTCAAGAATACGTATTTTGAGTATTTATTCTTAAATGAGTTGGACTCGCGCAAATCAAATCGTTGTATGAACATTGGATGATCATTAATTCAAAAATTAATTAATTGAATTAGATTGATTGAATAACATGTTTTGTGTGAATACTTGGATTTATTTGTATGAATAATGTATATCGGATGGATATTTGAAGGGTAAGGGCAATTTTGGAAATTGTTGTAATAAATTTAAAATTTATTAAATTGGACCTGCGTGTCCAGTCTATTATCTTTTTACTCTTTGTATTTCTCTTCTCACAAATTACCCTCAATGTAAATGAGGTTTCTTTAATGTATTATGTAATTGGGTAGAAGTATGAATAGTGCTAGCGGTAGAGAGGAAATTAAGAGATTTGTTCTAGGAACAAATTGTTATATATCCATCCGTATATCATTATTAATTTATCTGCGCCTTATTATGCTTTTAGAATGCATGCTTAAGGGTGTATGATGAGACCTAATCAAAGATAATAAATTGGATGCCAATTTACGCAAAAAACCCTCACTTTAACATTAAGCGTTTTCCTTCCATTGAGTGGTTCTCTTTCAAGATCCAAGATTGGCTTTGATTTGTTGGCCAAAGTCAAGATCATTGTCCATCGCGGATGTGTTTGAACCACGAAGGCTTTGTTATATATCGCATGTCTTGGGCAGTTGTGACTTGTTGGCCAAAGTCAAGGTCACTTCTGTACATCGATGTGGATTACGAAGCTTTCCCACTATCAATGGGTCGCGCTTAACTGGAATCATTAAGCTTGTTGAGCCAAAGCCAATGCTTAGATAATTCAGAGGAAAATGTTAGGATATATATATTGGATATATATTTGGACTTGGAGGTCCACCTACCGGATCTAGGAATTGAATGGGATCCAATTGATCTTAAAGATCTACCTAGTTAAGTTTCATACAGCTTGTTGGCCAAAGTCAAGGTTGTGTGTTATTTAACGGGATCTTAGCCCACTGGGAAACTGGGTTTCCCGAGTACTCAACAGAGGGTTAGAGGCTCTCCGAAAAATAGTGGGAGGCCAATATTAAATTTGTAATTTCGTTTAATACTTGCCAAATACGCACTTTTAAATTATTTTTGTCGTTATATATTTATATTAGTTGGACTAATATTTTATTGTTTTCTTTGAACAGTTGGACTGTACCATAACTTCATTTGTAGTTGATTATATAGTTGGACTATAGTAATCATTACATTTGACTATACCCGATATCGTTGATTGAATAGTTAGACTATTGCAATCAAGATGACTGGAAAGATTAGCGTCAGAGACATCGTCATGGGCGATAATGTCTTTAACGGCTCCAATTTTCCAGAATGGGAGATGAATCTCAGGATTGTCCTGGGAGTCGAGAAGTTGCTCTATGTAATAGACAGACCTCTCGGGCCTGAGCCTGGACATGAGCGGGTTGTTGATGCCTGGACATAAGCGGGTTGTTGATCATGAGCTTTGGAAGACTCACAGTGATGACAACTCAACTGCTCAGTCTGTCATGCTTGCCGCAATGACCCCTCAATTTCGTCATCAAAACAAGGGATTGGATCCCTACAATGTGATGTTGAAATTGAAGGACCTTCATAGATCTAACCTTAGATCTCAGAAGTGTGAATTGCAGAATAAGCTCTTTCGCTCTCGCATGTCAGATGGTACATCTGTCGAGCACTATGTGTCACAGATGATTGCTGACATCGAATAGCTAGGTCAGCTGGGCATAACCTTTGAGGCTGAGACTTCCATAGATTTGATCTTATAGTCTCTACATGACTATTGGGGCGGGTTCATCATGAACTACAATATGATGAACCAATAGAAGACTCTTGGAGAGTTGATGGCGATGCTGAAAGAGGCAGAGCCAGAGTTTCTGAAGGGCAAGAAGCGCGAGGCGCATTTCACTTCGACATCTCAGAATGCCAAGGCTTGGCCGAAGGCTTCTGGAGGTGTGAATAAGAAGAAAAGAAAGGGCAAAGCCAAATCATCAAAGTCTTCTGAGAAGGCAAATGAAAAATCTCAAGATGTCTGCCTGTAGTGTGGCAAACATGGTCACTAGAAGCGTGACTGCCATGAGTACAAGGCGCACATGAAGGAAGTGAAGGCGGGCAAGGCTCCGGCTTCAGGTATGTTTATTATTGAAATAAACATGTCTACTTCTAGTTTTAAAAATTGGATTTTTGATTCTGGATGTGGTACTTATATATGTACTGTTGTGCAGGATCTGCAGATTAGTATGAGACTGGCTTCAGGCGAGATTGACCTACGAGTTGGAAACGGGACTAGAGTCGCTGTTTTAGCTGTATGGACTTATGTTTTGGAGCTGCCTTCGGGGCATGTACTTACTTTATCAGACTGTTATTATGTACCTAGTTTGACTAGAAACATTATCTATGTATCTTGTTTGACCCAAAGCGGGTATACTTTTGTATTCCGAAGCACTGGATGTTTTGTTTATAAAGATGATTTTGAGATATGTACTGCTGATGCAAATAATGGTCTTTATATTTTGAATATAAATGAATCTCAAACATATAATATGACAAATAAAAAGCTCAAATGAGTAAAACAAATGAAACTTATCTGTGATATTGTCGTCTTGGACATATTTACAAGACTCGCATATCCACGCTTTCGAAGAGTGAATACTTGGACGGATTTGATCCTAATTCATAAGATGTCTGTGAATCTTGTTTATTAGGCAAAATGCCTAAAATGCCTTTTAGCGGTAAAGGTGTTCGTGCCACTGAACCGTTAGCCCTCGTTCATAGTGACGTATGTGGGCTCATGTCTAGCCAGGCTAGATATATATATGAATACTTCGTAACCTTTACGGATGATACATCGCGTTATGGTTATGTGTATCTTATGAGACACAAGTCGGAAACTTTTGAGAAATTCAAAGAGTTTCGACACGAAGTAGAAAAACAGACCGGCAAAAGTATTAAAACATTGCGGTCGGACCGTGGTGGAGAATACTTGAGCAATGAGTTTCTTGATTACTTGAAAGAGTATGGTATTCTTTCACAGTGGACTCCTCCCGGAACACCTCAATTAAACGGTGTGTCCGAATGGAGAAACCAACTTTGTTAGACATGGTAAGGTCTATGATGAGTCGCACTAAGCTACCAATTTCCTTCTGGGGATACGCATTGAACATTGTAATATTTATTTTGAATAAGGTTCCGTCAAAGTTTGTTGGACAGACTCCATATGAAATATGGACAGGAAAGAAACCTGGTTTCTCATTCCTGAAGATTTGGGGATGCCTGACATACGTTAAACGTTTGGATGGTACCAAACTAGAACCCAAATCAGATAAGTGCCTATTTGTAGGTTATCCTAGGGAAACCAAAAGATATTACTTCTACAACCCACAAGAGAACAATGTATTTGTTGTTCTCCATGCGATTTTCCTCGAAAAGGAATTCCTAAATACAGTGGTAAGTGAGAGGAAAGTAGAACTCGATGAAAATCGTAGTGATAATGTTCCTACTCCTTAACGGAACACGAACAGTTCATCAGGGATGAGACTGTACCACGATCTTCTAATACACAAGAACCGAGTAGATCAGAGAGATTTAGAAAACAACATGAGAGGTATAGGTTTCCGATCTCGCCTCATGTAGATATTAATCTTATTGAGGATAATGAGTCTGCTACGTATGAGGAAGCGATACAATATATCGACTCCACCTTATGGCAAGATGCCATGAAGTCCGAAATGGATCCCATATATACCAACCAAGTCTGGGCACTGGTTGATGCACCAGAAGGCGTTAAGCTGATTGGTTGTAAATGGGTCTTCAAGAAGAAGACAACATGGATGGCAACATACAAACGTACAAAGCTAGGCTTGTAGCAAAAGGGTATCGTCAACGACATGGTGTCGATTATGACGAAACTTTTTCACTTGTTGCAATGATTAAATCCATTCGGATAATGCTTGTAATTGTTGCATATTTCGATTATTAAATATGGCAGATGGACTTCAAAACCATTTTCCTTAACGAAAACCTTTTGGAGGATATTTATATACAACAGCCTAACGGTTTTATCATACCAAAACATGCAAATGAGGTTTGCAAGTTAAATCGATCCATTTATGGATTGAAGCAAGCATCGCGTTCTTGGAACCAACGTTTTGATGAGATTATAAAAGGATATGATTTCATTCAAAACAAAGATGATTCTTGTGTATATAAGAAGGTTAGTGGGAGCGCACTGACATTCATTGTCCTTTACGTTGATGATGTATTGCTTATTGGCAATACAAGGCAATTAGGATCCGTCAGTTCATGTTTTTCTTCAAAGTCTTCAACATGAAAATTGTTTCTAACATGCTTAGCATCATTTGTGTTGCTTTGCTGTTGTCTCTCTTCTTATAGTTTGTGTTAATTTTGGTTGTGAACTTTGATGAAAGATTGATGCATGTAAGTAAGCTTGAAATGGTTTCAAAGCTTTACTTTTGATTTTTGGAAAATCAAGTTGCCATTCTAGAGTTGTTTAGCCACTCATTGGTGACATATAATTTTTCTAGAGTTATTTCAAAGTGGTGAGGCTTGTTTGGTGAAGTATTGAATGGATTAAAGTGTTGGATTTTAAAGATTTGGTAAAATTACTCAATTTGATGAAATTGAAAAATTAGGGTTCATAACCCTCCCCAAATTTGGGGATTTTCATATATGTGACGTATTATGGAGTGTATATGATGCATGTAAAATTTTGGGTTGATTGGATTTGATCTTGGCATGTTTAGAACATAAAATGACCAAATTGCAATAAATTGAAAATTTGGGGTGTTCTCGGCAATTTCAGAAAAGTTTGGGGATTTATTGCAAATCTGATTTTGATGTATTAGATATGTTGGAAATCATTTTATAAGTGATTTAGAATCATCCAAAGTTGTATTTGAGAATTTATGGACTAAAATGATCAATTTGCAAAGTTATGGGGCAATTCGGTAATTATCAAGAAATTTGATCTCTTGTGTAATTTTTCAGAATTTGACAATTGGGTAATTAAATAAATAAGTTTATTTAATTGATTCAAGAAAAATTTTGAAATCGGAAAATTTTGATTTTCTGCGTTTCCACTGCGTTACCGATATTCCCCCTTAAAACCCCAACAGTCTTAACCTGAGACTTGCATCGCTAATACTTGCGACAATCAGTACACTTTGATTTTGGTTGTCCGGGGCTTTAACAGGTTCTGTGTACGCCTGTTCTAGGTTTACTGAGAATCGTAGTGTATTGGGTGTGATGTCAAGATGGAAATATCACTTCAGTCATATGAAGAAGATGATCACGCAGGGATAGAGAACTAGTACTCTAATATGCTGCAGCTATCGGGATAGTGTGACTAGGTCATGATTATCCGATTAAATAGACTAGTTGTTTGTGATCCGATATATGTTTCGTACGGGGCAGACACAATTCCAGCCTTAGGCCTAGCATGTGACATCTGATACTGGATCGTAATACGCAATACATAGTATACTATGTCTGATATAGATTATATATTCTTCGTTGAATATTTCTAGAAAATTTGGTAGACATGATGTTTTGCTAGAAGCCAACCATGTCTTGTAAATCTGTGAGAACGTGGTACGCGATATGCACGTGTCAGATAGTCCGACAACCGAATTTACTGCCAACATATCCAGGGATCTCTTGGGTCGCTTCCCAAAGATTCACCGATGACAGTTGACTCGAACAGAATTAATCTGGGATTAATTATGAGAGAGAAAATTAATCTGTGATTAATTGCGGCAAGAATTAAAATGGATTAATTCGTTGAATATTTCTGGAGAATTTGATAGGCATGGTGCTTTGCTAGAAGCCAACCATGTCTTGTAAATCGGTGAGAACGTGGTACGCGGTACGCACGTGTCGGATAGTCCGACAACCGGATTTACTGCCAACATATCCAGGGATCTCTTGGGTCGCTTCCCGAAGATTCACCGATGACACTTGACTCGAACAGAATTGATCTGAGATTAATTATGAGAGAGAAAATTAATTTGGGATTAATTGCGGCAATAATTAATCTGAGATTAATTTAATTAGAAGAGAGAACGCGATTAATTTGGAATTAATCGATTAAATAATATATTGGATATATTAATTGAAATCAGATTTCAAAGCTGAATTAAAATTGGATTTTAATTCGGGCGAACGAATTAATTTGAAATTAATTCGCAAGCGACTTTCGTAATAATTTTGCTAGGCATTATTATTTAATTAAATTAGATTTAATTACGTCTCAACGGAAAATTCGTTTAATCAGATTAAACGAACCCGAGCTCGAAGTGTGTTGGGCAAGCCAACTTAATTTTGAATTTAAGTGGAGGGGCCCACTAACTTACCTCAATTGTCAACAAATTGATGGTGGTAGTTGAGAGCCTTTAATGACTCTTACACAACACACTTTGCCATTTGCTTTTTTGAAAAGCATTTACCAACTTTTGCAAGTTGACTTTGGTAAATTTTTTTTTTTTAACAAAAAATCAAAAATCAAAACTCTCTATTTTCCCCTCATTTTGCCGTGAGCATGCCTTCTTCCTCTCTTTGATTTTGCTTCAAAAATCAAGCAAGCTAGCACTTAAGGAGTCTTGTGAGGTGATATGGAAACTCACATTTGGGTTGGATTCACTCAAAGAAGGCTTGGAGCTTCAAACAAACATACAAAATTTTCAAATTCTCATACGTTCAATGTAAGTTTCTCCGCAAACTTTCTTGATCATTCACACACAATATCATGACTTAGAGACCTTGGGCATGTGTAGGACACTAACAATTAAGTGTCATGCGACGCGATGAGAAAGCTTATATATATATTCTTTGTCAAATTATATGTGATATTATTCAAAAATTAATCCGATAGTATAATATGTTGTATTGTTATAATATGAATAAAAAAAGGTAGATAAGATTTTTCTTCGAAAGTGAAAAACAAAATAAAAAAGCATCCACCATTATGCTCACCAATGCAGTTCACAACCATGTAATGAATATCAGCAGGCTAACAAAATATCTACAATAACAAGTGAAAACAGGATATAGATTCGAAAATAGCGTAATTACAGTTTTGTCGGGTATTGCATCGGAGTATGAACAAATCAAATTTTTCCAATTCAAAAATTTAAATAAACTATTTATTTTAATATTGAATCTCAAATCAAATCTGGAAATATCCAAATTACCCATTGGCTGAAATTAGGCTAAAAATATAATTTTTTTATATTTTTCTAATTTTAGTCCAAAAATGTCAATTACACATTTAAGTGTTTCTAAAATACTACCAAAATGATTAGTATACATCTAATATACTTAATAACATCCGTGAAATAAATAACCTCAATTTTAGAATCAGACATAATATCTCAGTAGTCTCACCACAATTAAAACACTCAAGAACAATTCTAGGTTTTCATAGAGTGGTATAAGAACTCTAAAATGACAATTTGTTATTCTTTAACAATATTAAGCTATAATAATACTTATTAAGCTCAAAAGATCACTACACATCCATGTTAATAATCCAATAAGCTTCTAACAAATAAAAATCGTATTCAAGAGAAAGAAAAATAAATAATACATCTTATGTATTCAAATAAAGCATAGGGAAATAATTTATTAATGAAAGAATCACGAAAACTTATCTTAAAATTCCAATTCTTTCAAGAAATACTCTTAGATTTGATTTTCCTCGATTTTCTCTCACTTAGGGTTCACTATTGAAGTTTTTGGTTATCTTTTTCATCAAATGAACAACAACACCAATTTGAATAAAAATGGTCATTTTGGCTGAGAGTGGGAGGGGGGCAAATTAAAAAATTTTGTTTCAAAAAATAAAACAAAATATATATTCCCACTAACTTCTAACTAATGCCACATGCACCCATTAAAATAAAAACACATGTTATAAAAATATGACATATACTTATGTATATATAATTAATTAATTAATTAATTAACCTTTAACTAATCAATTCAATTAATTTAAATATATCATGTATTTTTACATTTACACTAAATGATAAAAATACATCAATGGATAACATGTGTCAAAAAAATATTTGATAATTAATTAATGTGCATCTAATCAAATTATGTATCTAATACATATACACATTAATTTAGGAAATTATGGAATACCCCCACACGTGTAATTTTCGTTTAACCGTTAAACGATTTACGAAAAATCAATATTATTCATAATAAATTGTCTTAGTGCTCTAAGAATATTTTTAATTATGTGACTCTCTAAGTTCATGTATATCTGTCACAGAATCCAATTATGTGTTCATAATTCACTTACTCGCAAATTATGACAACCACATATATTCTCGTTGAACTATACAAGTCGAGATATTCGCATACGTATAATCATTTCGTCAGAGGCATCCAGATAAATACTAGAGATATAGATATAATCATCAAATCTCATAAGGTATAATCTCATCGACGTATAAATCTTTGATTTCTCAATAACACTTAGAACTTATTTCTGAGTGTATCATGACCATGAATTTGAAAAATCGCAATCTCATGAAGTGACACCTAAATCTTGTACACATAACCGATGGATCATCTCTGGATATATTGTTTATAAGTCAAGATTCCTAAATCATCCACTCACTCTCTCGAGTGCCGAGTGCAAATATCATCAACTATAGACTTCGATATTTCTATAAAAATCCAATAGTTAACAACTCTTTATGCTTTGTGATTCTATATTAACGACTTCAAATGACTATAGATTATCTCGAACTCTATAAAATCCTAGGTCATATTCTATATATCTATTCAAAATCTCCTCTCTCGAGTGATAGATTCTAAACATTCATCATCTTCAATTGTGGTCAACAATCAAGAAGCATTAAACTCAAAAGAATATAAATAAATTAATAAAACTTCATAACAAAATCGACAATTAAAATAAAGGTTCAAGCATCAGTTACACCATTCTCCAGAATTAAGGAGTTTAATTCATGACAATATATAAAAACAATGATAAACAAGTCATGAATCTAATGGAAATCATTAGAATCTAAGAAATAAACAAGAAGATAAAACCCGAATTGAATCTCTTCCTCTTCGGACGTCACCGCCTTCGTCTCATCTTGTTGCTCTTCAATCCTTCTCCTTGGATCTCTCTAAAAATATGTGTTTTATGTTTTGTGTTGTGTATTAGCATCCCCCTTGAGTTTGGACGAACTAATCTATTTATAATAAAATCCTGGAGTCATTGGGTATCTTAAAAAACCCTAAAATTTGAAGTATGGAACACATGCGTTTATCCCCGCAGCGCCGCGACTCTGTTTAATTGGCGCCACTGCGCCATTCTCTCGGGTTTTATTATGGGACTGAATTTGGCTTGCAGGCGTTGTGGCGCCTAGGTCTCGGGAAATTGTATGGAGAGCATGAGCTTGCAGGCACCGCAGCTATGTTTTGATTGTTTTGCATGGCTCACTTTAAATAATACAATGGGGCCCACTTCAATGTCCTTTTCCAATTCAAAGTCTTCACTTTCTACTTTTACTTGAGCTTTCCCTCTTTGGTCAACGTTTTTTTTCCCTTTTCAATTCTCTTGTTTTGGTCAACATTGGTGGCTACCTTCTTTGTCTTCCTCTCCACTCGACCCCACACTTTGTTATCTCAAGTCATTCTCTTTCCAATTTTGGGAGCTACGGCGTTACGACTTGGGCGCCGCGGCACCAGTGCGTACAAATGAATAGATCTTTTCGACTAGATGCAAATTGATATATTATGGGTCTCATAACTCTTTCTAGATCAAACGTTATAGCCTTTTTAAGTTCAGTGCGCAGCTGATGCTAGTTTTTGCCTGTTCTTGAGTCCGATGCTCACAATATGTCCCGAAACATGCGTAATTGATCCATTCTTCATGTTCTAATACTTCCTACAAACAAGACATAAAATAAACTATAAATTACATTAAATGACTCGAAACATAACTAAATAATAGGCTAAGGATGTCGGAATAAGTGGGTATAAACCACACTTATCAAACACCCCCAAACTCAAGATTTTGCTAGTCCCGAGCAAAAGACAAAATAAAAACTAAATACAAATAAACAAATAAAAATAACTAAATTAACTAAGCCACTTTCGTAGGGATCACGATTGCATTTAGCGTATGCAACAAGCCTTTAAACCCCTAGGCGGCCCTAGTGGACTAGTTATAGTCTCGTGAGGGCTTACAGCGACGATACCCACAAACTTCATTCACACACAATCATGCAAAAATAGAAAAATAACAAAAGCATAGTCTCGATAGTTACGCATAACATTATCCTCAAAGAAAGCTTATAAATGAAATCAGAGAATCTTCAAAGTACTCAACTGCAACTCAAATCCATTTCTTGAATAGATTATCTAGGCTAGACTCACAGTGTGTGTGTGTAAAGGTTCAGTCAAAGCTTGATCCTAAATAAGCCAACTTAATGATTTCGTTTAAAAATTGAGATCGATGGGTCAAACCAACTTAGATATCTCAATTATGCTATGTAATTGCCTTATTTGTGCTCAGTATGATATGATTTTTCTTTTTTTCCTTGTCTCTTTTTACTTTTCTCATTTTTTTGAACTTTTTCTTTTCTATTTTTTTCGACACACCTACCCTTTAAGGTAGCATTTCTCATCATGGTGGTCCTAATACTTGTCCATGGGTAGCTTCACGCTTATCGGTTATAGGTGGTTTATTTTCTTTCTTTAGAGACTTTTCTTTTATTTCTAGCCATATCATACTTCATAACACTAGCAGATCAAGATAGACATCTAAGCAAACGGTCATTCATCGACATGCAATTTCTTCAACTAGTCACCTTGTCAACTACTTAAGTTTTCAATGCTAAAAACCTATTTTTAAGTGCTTACGAGTCTAACATAGATCAACTATTCAAGGCATCAGATAAAAGTAAATTGGGCACTTATCGTTTCTAAAATTTCACCAATAGCAATCACAATCCATCATTAGACTTATGATTTACTATCAAGGATATTAAACAAAAATAATTTTTTTAAAATAAAAATTAAGCATATTGCAGGAATACATGCACACACCCTCAAACTTAAAAACTTGTAATTTCCTCAATGTAAGATAAATATAAAGAAACCAGATTAAGGAACAATACTACCGTGCATGGAGTTGATCAGGCTCCTGCTGGTTAGAATTTTATTACACGGGCGTTGTGTGTCTCGTGCTCCCTGCATAAATATCTTGCAAAACGAATAAATAAATAGTAGCACACAATAAAATAAAAATTAAAAGTAAAGAAAAGTAATAATAAAACAAATGAAAGGGTTGCCTCCCCGCTAGCGCTAAGTTTAACGTCTTCAGCCAGACGTAACCACCCAAATGGTGGTCATGGTAGTTTCTTCTTTTGTATCCACTGGCTGGTTTGACATGAAAAAGAGAGCTTGGCAGCTATGGCAGTTTATCCAAATACCCCTTACTGCTGTTTAGTCATGGAGGAAGTAATCTGCCCAATCTGTGTTTCCAAAGACTTCATTGTTGCCCCGATATTTTCCATGTGTGTTTCAATATTGTTCAGCCTTGTTTCATTCTTCTCAAACCTTGCTGAAGTATTAGCAACAAACGTGCTCATGAAATCTTCTAAGGAAGTTTTATGCTCAGCTCTTTGATAGTCAAAGCCCGATGAAGGTTGCAAGGCATTCTATGTATTAGCATATGACAAGTTTGGATGATAGCGATTAGGCACATGATTTCCTCTATACCTGTTGAATTTTCGATTGTTCACATATTGGACTTGCTCAAAGTTTGGGTTTCCTTCCAATAACAGCATATTTGTAGCCACCGCTGATTCAATAGATGGTACCCGTGGATTTGTCAGGGCTGCTACTTAAGTAGATAAGGTGGAAATCTGAGTTGTAAGTGCCACAAGAGGGTCCACTTCATATATTCCAGCCACTTTGGTCACCGTAGCGTGTTCACTTGGCCATTGAAAATGATTAATGGTCATTTCTTCTAATAGATTGTAGGCGTCCTCAGCTGATTTCTTGAATAGAGCCCACACAGCTGCTGCATCAACCACTATTATATTCGAACCATTCAGCCCATTATAGAACAATTGAATCTAGACCCAGCCTGCATAATCGTGTTGTGGGCATCTTCGTAATAGATCTTTAAATCGCTCTCATGCTTCATACAAAGTCTCAGTCTCCAGCTGCTTAAATATACTGATCTCTGCCCTCAGTTGAGCTGATTTAGCTGGTGGAAAGAACCTCTCAAGAAATTTTGTGGCCATATCCTGCCATGTCATGACACTCCCCGCCTGTATCGAATGAAGCCAGTCTCACGCTGTATCCCGTACGGAGAATGAGAATAAGCGTAGCCTGCTAGCCTCTTTACTCACGCCATTCATCTTTATAGTATCTGCGATCTCCAGGAACATTCTTAAGTGCAAGTTGAGATTCTCTACAGCTGAACCCCCAAACTGATTTCTTTGTACCATGTTGATCAATGTATGTTTTAGTTCAAAATTGTTGGCGTTGATTTGTTGATGGGCAATCCCAGAATAGGTGTCATCAATTACCGGTTTAAAGTGATCTCTGATTGCCACCTGGCGAGGGTTGTTCTCTATGTTTTCAGCAGTCATTGCTTCTTGTTCAATTTTTCTTTCTTTTCTTAGTCTCCTCGTGGTTCTTTCTATTTCAGGATCAAACAGGAGCGAGTCAAGACTTGTGGATCTTCGCATTCACTGAAGCACCAAAAGAAAAAGAAAAAAATCAATAAACAAAATAAATACAAAATAAAAATAAGAATCTAAAGTAAAGCTAAGATTACTTGGTAGTAGTATTAATGTGAATTAAACAAACAATCCCCGGCAACGGTGCCAAAAACTTGTTGTGATATTTTATATCGTACCGCAAGTGTACGGTGTCAAGTTTTAGTATAAATATGAGTTTAGAGTGTCGAACCCACATGGATTGTGTTAACTCGCACTAAGTACTAAAATTGATAATCCTAACTTTATTTAGAAAACAAATAATAAAGATTTTAATAAATAAATATAAAAATAATTAGATAGGAGGAACTAATACGATAGAGATTATGGATCCTGATTTCACCTAGCTATCACCTATGTATTTGTTATGTCAATTAATCATTGTTCAGTTATATTGTTTATAAGTCAAGATTCCTAAATCATCCACTCCCTCTCTCGAGTGCCGAGTGCAAATATCATCAATTATAGACTTCGATATCTCTATAAAAATCCAATAGTTAACAACTTTTTACGCTTTGTGATTCTATATTAACGACTTCAAAGGACTATAGATTCTCTCGAACTCAATAAAATCCTAGGTCATATTCTCTAGATCTATTCAAAATCTCCTCTCTCGAGCGATAGATTCTAAACATTTATCATCTTCAATTGTGGTCAACAATCAAGAAGCATTAAACTCAAAAGAATATAAATAAATTAATAAAACTTCACAACAAACTCGACAATTAAAATAAAGGTTCAAGTATCAGTTACACCATTCTCCAGAATTAAGGAGTTTAATTCATGACAATAGATAAAAACAATGATAAACAAGTCATGAATCTAATTGAAATCATTAGAGTTCTAAGAAAGAAACAAAAAGATAAAACCAGAATTGAATCTCTTCTTATTCGGACGTCATCGCCTTCGTCTCCTCTTCTTGCTCTTCAATCATTCTCATTGGATCTCTCTAAAAATATGTATTTTATGTTTTGTGTTGTGTATTAGCCTACCCCATTGAGTTTGGACGAACTAATCTATTTATAATAAAATCCTGGAGTCATTTGGTATCTTAAAAAAATCCTAAAAATTGAAGTCTGGAACACACATGTTTATCCCCGCAGCGGCGCAGCTCTGTTCAATTGGCGCCACGGCGCCCTTCTCTCGGGTTTTATTATGAGACTGAATTGGCTTGCAGGCGTCGTGGCGCCTAGGTCTCGGGAAATTGTATGGAGAGCATGAGCTTGCAGACGCCGCAGCTCTATTTTTATTATTTTTCATGGCCTCCTTTTAAATAATGCAATGGGCCCCACTTCAATGTCATTTTCCAATTCAAAGTATTCACTTTCTTCTTTTACGTGAGCTTGCCCTCCTTGGTCAACTTTTTTTTCCCTTTTCAATTCTTCTTGTTTTGGTCAACACTGGTGGCTGCCTTATTTGTCTTCCTCTCTACTCGGCCCCACACTTTGTTATCTCGCATCATTCTCTTTCCAATTCTGGGCGCTGCGGTGTTAAGACTTGGGCGCTGCGGCGCCAGTGCGCACAAATGAATAGAACTTTTCGAGTAGATGCAAATTGATATATTATGGGTCTCATAAATCTTTCTAAATCAAAAGTTATAGCCTTTTTAAGTTCAGTGCGCAGCTGATGCTAGTTTTTGCCTGTTCTTGAGTCTAATGCTCCCAATATGTCCCGAAACACGCGTAATTGATCAATTCATCATGTTCTAATGCTTCCTACAAACAAGAGATAAAATAAACTTTAAATGACATTAAATAACTAGAAACATAACTAAATAATAGGCTAAGGATGTCAGAATAAGTGGGTATAAACCACACTTATCAAAGGTCTAAAACTAGGCATACTGATCTAAAAACTGGCATACCGGTCTCCAAAATCAGTAAATCGGCATACTGGTCCTTGTAACCAGTATACCTACCCAGAGGTGCCAACAGTCATTTTTTGAGCCGTTTGATCGGCATACCGGTCTCAGAACTTTAAAACGCCTATAAACAGCTAGTTTTATGCAAAATATATAAATTACTCATTTATCTCACTTCTAACACATCTCTTGCACATATATTCATCCTCTAATCATGTCAAAATTTTCTTAAGAGTTTATAACCATCTTCAAATTACTTTACACTCTCTACATTTGAAAAAACTCATATTTCATCTTCATATTCATATTAGTGAGCTTTAATATATTTGGGGTGAGAAACTCACATCTTAAATCTTCTTATCTTTTGTGAGTACCCAAGTTATCTGTAATCTTCTTTAATTAAAATAATTGTGATTTGTGAAATCTCATCATTTGGGTAATTGTAAAGGTTGTTGAGTGAGCATACGAACAAAACTCATACTTGAGGTTTTTGAGTGAGCCTTTATCTAAAACTCAAAGTGTAAGGGTTTAGAGTGAACCTTGTGTAAAACTCTTGGTTGCGGGTGAGCCACGGAAACTCGTTGACAGTGGAAATCTTCAAGTGCGGCTTGGGGGAGTGGACGTAGGCATTGTTAGCCGAACCACTATAAATTTCGGTGTCGTTTTCTCTATTTCTTAAACTCTTTACATATTGCAAGTTTTATTTATTACATGCTTATTGATTAGAAACTTGCATATAGGTAATTTAATCCAAAAAATTGACATTAAGCTTAATTGGTAAATTAAATTAAAATCGGCAAATATTTTTAATTTCGCATATTTTAGCCATAACTCAATTCACCCCATCTTGGGTATATAGAGTTTGTTTGTCGCTAGTGCCTGTAGGGAATTTCAAACTCATATATCTACCGTGATATCTCAAGTCTAAGGACCACTATGTTGCTCAACTCGAGAAAATTCCTATTGACGCAAACGTACATCTATTAGGAATCTTCTGTGAGTCGTTCAGTGGCCATTCGCTATGAACACCTATATGTCTATACGACTCTCCTTAGACTCGTGGCTCATTGAGATAAATCATCGAAATCTAATATTTTGTTATACGACATGTACTAGTCTCCAGGATTTACTTACTGACCAAGAATGATATTGTTATAATATTTCTCAAAGTTTATTGCGAAACCTTTGTAATTATGTTATAACTTAATCATTCATAAGTCTTATACGTCTTTACCATTTAAAAGAAAGTATATCGAAGAAACTGTATATTTAATTTATAACAAAATTCTATTCATACATGTATATATAGGAAAATATATGAGAAATTGGCACGCCGAGTATCAACTCCAACATATTCTTCCATAGCAATGGTAGCAACTGCACCCAACATACCTCTGTACTTCGACAACATTAATCCATCCCCTGCAACAGCTTTATTTTGCTGTTGAAGCCTAACTTTAGCAGTGTCCAACAGAATAATATAGATCTAAATTGTAATCGGGTAAATCGGTAAACACAAGTTCTTCAAAAGCTTAGATGTATAATAAATCAACAATTAGAGTCACAACAAAATATAAGACATTTCGAAAACAATCGACGCTAAAAGTAAATAATTTGACGCCAAAATTAATTGGCTTCGAATAATTTCGACACTAAAATGTGGACGAGAAAGACAATTAGCATCGAAATACAAATTATCGACGCCAAAACCTCTTACTTTGCATCCAATTACTTTCGACGAAAATGAACAATTTCCGACGCTAAAGTTCATATTTGGCGACGAACGTATTCGATGCTAAAAATTAAACTTTTAGCGTCGAAGATATTCGACGCTAAAATCAATAAATTATTATATATTAAATATTATTTTTATAATTTTAGCGACGAAAAGTATACAAATATTATTTTTTTTATTTCTGTTAGCATCGAAAATTTCGACGGTAAAAGTAATAAAAATATTTTTTTTATTTCTTTTAGCATCGAAAAAAATATAAAAATACTTTTTAAAAAAATTAATTATTTTACATAATTTTGCTCTGAAAATTTCAATTTAATATTTTTAAAAATATTATTATTTCAAACAAAAAAATACATAGTATATAAAAATTATATGTTTTGAATGTTATACAAATGGGAAAAAAAATTTATTACTGCTGTGATGGGGGGCGCTCGATCCCGATGCACTCCGGCCAAGTGAGACCTCCAACATCACTCGGAAAGCCTTTATCTGCATGTCGAACTCTTGCAGCTTCATTGCTGCTGTGATGGGGGGCGCTCGAGCCCGATGCACTCCGGCTGAGTGAGACCTTCAACATCTCTCGGAAAGCCTTTATCTGCACGTTGAACTCATGCAGCTTCCTTTCGTGGTCCACCTTGACCTATAATAGCTCCTCCTAAGTCTTCTTCAGCTCGTCTTCGGTAGTATACAATCTGTTCTGGACGGTGGCTGTGAGTGCAGATAACGTTGGCTTCTTACGAGTGCCAAGGCTGACGTTGTATGTTGTCTGGTTATTGAAATCCAATTACGACAACTCCTTAACTGGTATCAGGTCGGACCTTGTCTCCTGAGTTTGATGTTGGAGCTCCACTATTTCGTTCTGTTTAAAATAAATTAAGTAAATGTTAGAATTTGAAGAGAAAAAATCTATTTAAAATAATAATTATTTTATTTTAAAAACTTAAACTTACATAGCAGCGTTCGACTTCTTCATTGATCTATTTTTCTTCTCAATGTAGTGCGTCACTCGGAAAAATTCTAGAAATGACTGCACCTCACATGTGCTACTTTACTAAAAACATAAAATAATTGTACTATTATTCGACATTAGTAAAAATAATGAACTGGTAAATTACAGTTTAGGATATATTTACCTCAGAATGTTCGGCACGATGTTGGATAAATGGTTTGGAACCTCCAAAGTGGTTGAAACGCAAGTGACTTCGATTCTCCGCATTTGTGTGACATTTATTCTACATTTAACAACATTGTAAGTACCAAAAACGAAGAGAATTGTCAATTTTTGTTTATTTTAAAATTTACCTCGTGTTTCTCGCTAGACCAAAGCTCACACAAGAATGTTTAGTCTTGCTCCTCTATAAAATCAGGCTTGTGTTGTGGAGCATCCAAAGGTCCATATTCGTCGAATATTGGTTTCAGGACTTTTGTCATATAATCCTTATAAATTTTCCTCACGTGGTGGTCAAGATACTTTTGGACATTAACTTTGGTCAGATCGACATCGAACCACTCTTACAGGAATAGCAACCCAGAAAAAATGAGTATAAAATAAAAATTTTAATTAACATAAAATAACGAAAACTAAATACGGTAAGGAAACTCACAAGTAGCGTCGGGAAGATCTGGTTGATTTTCATCTCCCACGGTATCTTTCTCCAATAAAAGTAGTTTTAGGGAGCTTCAAACTGTGACATCTTAGATTCGGAGATGTTACCGGCGGGGAATAGGTCGTACTATTCATCTGAGCCTCTGACATACTAACTGTATACTTTACTACTCTCTTACCTCAACTATAACTTGAACATGGGACCAATGCCCAAACCTTAACATAAAATGTAAAAGATTTCATACTCTAATAAACTTATGTCACATACATTTCGACTCTACACTTTAGTACTGAAACACAACTTTACTATACAATTTTCTGAAACTAAACTTTGCTCGACTTGACTGAACTCATACTCTGACTGGTGGACTCAGACTCACTAGTGACTGCCATCAGTATATGTCCTCTCGAGCTCGTCCTCCTAGAATACCTGCAAAACAAACACTGAGAGTGAGGGGGTTTAGATCGTTGTATGATCTAAGTGAGTGGATGAAAAACTGAAAATTGATATAAAAGCTTTTGATTTCAAAACCATAGTGTCAGAAACATCTTTATATGAAAACCCTTTTCTAAAAACTTCTTCTAAAATCTCTTTTATATAAAACTAGTCTTGCTGCAAACTACTTTTGAAACTCTGATTTCTAAAAACTATTTCTTAAAAACTATTTACCGAAAATATGATCAATGTGAGCTGCTCTGTATCTGAAAAACCTTGACGTATGAGGGCGTTACGTATCGCTGTCCCCCCATACACCTAACTGGAGCCAGCAGTGCAAATCCATGACTTTGGGGCGTTACGTATCACCGTCCCCCAAAGCATGCAACTATTGTCCCTGAAACTGGTGGTCTTGGGTCATTACGTATCGTTGTCCCCCAAGCCATAAACTAGAACTGGGGGTGCAGATCTATGCTACCACCCAAGCTCTGAAACTATGGTCAATGGGCGTTACGTCTCGCCGTCCACCAGTGACCGGTGCAAACACACGCGTATGACGCAAGCTCACGTATCGTTCAAGTAGTATAAAAATATCGATCCCACGAGGACTTAATTCCTACTATTGTTATTAATTATTGATACTATTTATTTACAGGTATTTAATTATAGGGAGAAGAGAATGATTGTTTGATTGGTTGGTTGAATGTGGTTTTCCTTAATTAAAATAAATAAAATAAACAAAAGAAAATACTAAGGAAAATAACAAAAGACTCAAAGATCTAGGGTTGTGAATCTTTCTAATATCTTTTAAAAGATGAAGTGATTATTTTATGTTTGTGTAATAAATCAGTTTACTAACCTGGAACACGAAATTATGCAAAAGCCTATGTCGATGGTCAGACACAAATACCCAGTTTAACCCAATTGAACCATATGTCTATGTCAACCAAATTATCTGGATTCATTAAGTTTAAATTCCAATTATGGCTACCCCCGCACGACAGGTATATGTCTATCCTGTAAGGAAATCTATTAAAGGTTATCTATCATCAAGGAAGATCGTGGGCTATTAAGTCTAAGGCTGAAACCTAAAATCCCTATGTCTAGTTCATTTTAGATTTACCACATCAATCTTATTTGTGATCAGACAACAAGAAGCATTAAACTTAAGACTTAATAAGTAAACCTTTAAATTACCCGAACTATAAAATAACCTCTTATAAACGGTGATATTGGATTTCATCACAACCCCAGATAACTGGCTTAGTTACGACGCATATTTACGGGTAGTAAAAAAACTTAAATAAAATAAAAGACATAAAGTAAAATACTGAAAATTAAATACTGAAAATTAAATGCTGAAAAGTAAATGCTGAAAGTAATGCTGAAATTAAATGCTGAAATTAAATACTGAAAAGTAAATTGCTGAAAAGTAAATGCTGAAAGTAAATTACTGAAAAGAAAATTGCTGAAAAATAAATTGCTGAAAAGTAAATTGCTGAAAGTAAATTGCTGAAAAGTAAATAAAGTAAAATTACAATAAAAGAAAATGCTGAGGTAAAAAGATCAACTTTTATTACTTCTATTTTAGATATTTCCCTTAATATAATATATTAACTTTGCATGATAATTACCAACTAGCCATATAGGCGGTATCCAGATTAAGTCAAATTAATAATTAATTACCAACCGACCAATCAGCGGTATCCAGTTTAGTCAGGTTAAAACCAATTTAAATAATTACCAACCGACTAATATGGCGGTATCCTCGTTAAGTCAGGTTTTAACTAGTTTATATATTATAATTAAGGGAGATTAATCTAAATATTAGTAATAAAAGTTTTACCTTTTACCCCAGCAAAGGGGAGTTACCTCCTCATTACTGAAAAGTAAAAACTGAAAATTAAAGAAGAAAAGTATTGTGCGTAAAAGTAAATTATGGAAAGTAAAAACTGAAAAGTAAAGAAAAGAAAGTGCGAAAGCGGAAATTAATTACTGAAAGCTGTAAACAAACAAGATACAATCTTTTTAGTATTCTTAAGGAATTCCTTAGAAGAAAGTATGAATTTTACAAATGAAATGACTTGGTATTTATAGGCAAAATTTTACCTCCATCAAATCATCCACCACATCCATTATTAATTGCTCCACTAATTACTCCACCAAATCCATTATTAATTTCTCCACTAATTGCTTATCATGTTTGGTGGTGATTTGATAATTTTTATTATTTATTTATTAATTTATTTTTTGCTTTGAAAATAATTGAAAGTGACTTTAATAATTACACACAACACACTTCTGGATGGTTCATCAATTTCTGGCATGATATCGTCAGAATTCGAAATTATTTTCTCTTTCAAAGTTGTAGATCGTTGATTCTTCTTTAATCTAGAGCTTGAATCAGCTCAATCCAATATCGGAGTAAAACATTATGCCCAAAATACGACAGATGCGCAAAACTGGAATTTCCAAAACTGCACTTTGTTGAAACGCCCTTTCAAGTTTCCAATCTCCAAAATTAATATGGCAAGTCCAATTTTTGCCCTTATTTGACCCACATTTCATCCTAAATTATTTCATTGGGTCCCAATATTATTTTATCTGCAAAATAAACTAAAACACATCAAAACGTTCATCAAACCCGAGAAACTAAACAAAATATTAAGTAAAATGGGCGGTAAATATTGATATATTTTCCGCTCATCAACCAGACCCGCTCTAGGATCTGGAGGCGTTACGTATCGCCATCCCCTCAGTCCTCTACATGTGCACATGTCCTCTGTCCGTCAATTCCATCTCTGTATAAGTTACATACTGGGGTGAGTTTTCCCTCATGCCCCGAAAAACATAAATCTCATGTTTGAAAATATTTGTAACTCAAAACTCATGCTGAAAAATAATCTTTCTAAATCATCACTATATGTATATAAAAAAAACATATGTAATAAAATTCAGTCTAACGCCATACATGTTTTTAAAAAGTAAGTCTTAGTTTCAAAACTGTTAAATAAAATCAGTTTTGAGAAAAAAGGTCCACTCACAGTTTTGGAATCTGACTGGTACTATATCACTTCGTCCAAGGAAATTACAACTCCTGTAATGATCTATAAGCGGTAACTTGGTTAGATTATATACCATGAGATAATTTCGGAACTAGGCTAAATTTCTTAGTTCAAGTACGTGGTAGCGTCACTTGGTATATCATGCCTGTAATAGGGTGTAATATACGAACTGATACGAGACCCTAAGGGTGGTCTCTAACATGCTAGGGTCGAACCGGAGTGAATCAAGACTGATTTGGCAAATATTATGACCTCGCGTCGTGACGCAAGGTGTTGTGTGTCGCGACGCTCACAACCCAGAAATGAATCTCAGTTCTAGCACACGTCGCGACGCTAACCTAATTTTCCAGGTTCTGCACTGGTTTTTACATAAGTTTTTTACCCCAAATGCCTCTTTAACACTACCATATCAATTCCAAGACACAAACCATGCTATTAAACTTCAATAAAAATTCACAACACTATCACAATCAACAATTATTCAATCCATTAACTTCTTTAAATTTTCACCCTAAATTGAACAAGTTGGGGGTTTTCCCCCAATCACCATTTCTTAGCACAATAATCATTCATCCATCATCACATTCAAGCCAATCAACCTACTATCATCACCAAAACTTAAAAACTCTAAAAATAAGAAAATGGGTCAAGTCTCATTACCTTCTTTCTTTTGATTCCCAGTTATTCCAAAGCCTCTAATGGTTGTCATGCTCAACTTTGCTTCATCTTCCTTCTTCCTTCTTTCTTTATTTTTTTCTTCTTTTCTTCTTCTTATTCTTCTTCTTTCTATTTTCTTTCTCTTGGTTACGTCTTTTTTTTTAATTTTCATTTTGCTTTCTCACTTTTGTAAGCATGAATATTAAGGTCCTTATATACTAGGGCCCTTTTGATATTTGGAATAATGTAGAAAAGTGTGGAAAGTTTGAGATTCTTCCATTTGACCCCGAAATCACTATTCATCATTGTTTTGACTTGTATTTTTGACCAGCTTCTGGTCCTAATTTGGGAAAATGTTCAACGCAGAATTATAGGTCTCTATCTCAGCTTTCCAACGATATAAAATTCATAAAAATCGGAGTTCATATGAAAAGGGCTGTCCAAAAGGGAATACTGTACAGTCTCGTCCCGGGACTTTGAGGAATTTACCGATTGCCCCCAAAGTCATTCCATGAGTATATTTGAGTCTCAACATAATTTATTTTATTGTTTTTCATCTCGTTCATAACAGTACCACTGTATGCAATAGTAAAAACTATTGATCGTTACATAAACTTAGTTGCAGCACCTATGGTTATAGTAAACGCTGAAGAATGTTGCCCGATTTGTCTTTGTCCATTATCTGATATCTTTATCCAGATACGGTCGTGAGCCTTAACGTGCTTAACCAATCTCAGGCCACGGGTGTGTCCTCGACCCTTCGCTGTACTCGAGTCACCTGTGCTAGCAGAGACCCCAACAGAGGCATATGTCCTTGCAGATGTAGATGGAGTCGCATTAGCGTGTTTGCGATTGCCCGGTGCCATCTGTAAAATAAGAATTCTGACACTATCAATGACACAAAAATAATTATAATGATGCTAATGAAATTTCAATATTTAATAACCATATAAACTTTTATCATTACACATGGACTACTCAAAATATCTTTAACCATATAAACTTTTAAAGGATACTGATTTGGGTGATAAAGATGTAACAACATCATGATAAAGTACATATGTTCTCAAAATTGCATTCACAAATCAGCTTGTTTGATGTGTGTGAAATGTACACAGAAACTGTGATTGTTTGAGCTTTCTTTGTTCTAAACTTTCATAATATATGTCTCGTGTATCATAATGCAATGCAACTTGTGTGGATTGTCTAAAACAGTCATGATTTATGTACATTTCTAGTCTATCTACTGAGTTGGCCTCACTTTTGAATGTAAAGCAAATATGAGAGCCTGCTATTCTGGAATTTCCAAAACAGCAGGGGTGTTGTTCTAGAATTTCCAGAATATGACCTCTGTATTTCTGGAATTCCAGAACAGCATGCCCTGCTGATCTGGTTCAGAATAGCACCCAAGCTGTTATGGAAATTCTAGAACAGCAGGGAGGCTCCCTACTGATCCAGAACAGCAGGCCGTGTTGTTCTGGAATTCCAGAATAGCACCATATTGTTCTGGAATTCCAGAATAGCACCATGTTGTTCTGAATCAACATGTACACATGCCTATTACAAGCATGCACATTCATCAACATTACAAGCATACACATTCATCATCAACATGTTCTAAATCGACATCAACTAAACACTCATTTTTACTTACAAACTCATTGACTTCAAGCTTCCAACCATACTTAGTTTCGGCCACAACAAATAAACATGCCTATTATCACTTCATTAAACAATTGTTTACACATGCCTATTCTTTCCACTAAGATTAATAAAAATTTAAGTTATACCCATAACAAAGAATAATCCAATAGAACTTCATTATCTTGTTTGAATGCCATAACCAATTGGTTAGTTCAAAAAATTAACAAATAAGACTAATTACCTCAAAAGTAAAGAAATGAACGCTAAGATTCCCAACAGTGACAGACTCGGTCAGGTGAGGGAAAATTTGGGGGTTTTTATTTTATTTGTCTCATTTTCCAAATAAAGCACTTCACCAAGGTATGGGGTAAATGAGGAAATTTGGTAGTTAAATAGTGGGATTGATGGCATGAATTAGGGTTACAAAGATTGTGGGATTGATGGCATGAATTATGGTTACAATAGTGGGATTATGGATGAGGGGAGAAGAATGAATTCGCAGAAGCAGAGAATAATGAGGGAAAATCGAATTAGGGATTTTAATAACCCTTTAGCATCGAAATATTTTGGTTTTAGCATCAAAATGTTCGACGCTAAAACATTGGCGGTTAACAAAAAATTAGGATAATTTTTTTACGGAAATTTAATTTTTTAAAATTTAGCGTCAAAAAAATTTAATCGACGCTAAAAGTCTAACATTAACAACAACAACTATTCATCCATGATAATAATAATAACAACAACAACAACAATCATCCATATAATAATAAAAATAATCATCCATCACATCATATACTAACTAGATTAGTCATTATTATCTTCGGTATTTGAGGATTCTTGAAAGGACTCGAACTCATCTTCAGTTTCGAATTCTTCTTCATTTGATGTTTCGACTCTAACTTGAGAATGAGGAATTATCTCAATATCTATATTTTCTCGAGTTAACGTGATATTTTCAGTAACTTGGATATTTGGTAAATGAAATATCTGCTCAGGAACTTCAAAGTTGTCAGAGACTTGCTGTGCTTCATCGAAAATTTCAACACTATATTTCTCCTGTCTGTCCCAAATGCCCATATGTTGTAACTTTTCTACCACCATCCATCCATTTCCTAGCTTTGGATCAGATATATATATCACAGACCATGGTTGGGTACAAAATATGTATGGATCATTCTTGTACCAATAACGTTGAATATTAATTGACGTTAGATGATTACTAAATTGAATTCTCCTCTTTCCGGAATTTGTGTCAAACCACTTGCATTCGAATAGCAATGTACATCGTCTAGGTCTGTATATCAACTCAGTGACTGATTGCAACACTCCGTAGAAGTCAACAATATAAGAGTTGTGTTCTCATAGTACTACAAATTCATAATTCTGAGTGACATGTGAAACATCTCACTGCTCGGTATGAAATCTAACTCCATTCACAATGCATCCACTGTATTCGTAAGCCTACTTTTGAGGCCCATATGCCAATACAACTAATGAAGAGGATGAGTCCAGTTGACTATTTTGCACTTGGTTGTTTATCTAACACATGATAATATTTATATGTTAATATAACAAATATTAAATATTTACTGTTAGGATAAAAATAAATAATCAATGTTATGGCTTATAATTACCTCAAACCATTTAGGAAATTCTTTTTTGCGTCTTTCATCAACGTTGTGGTCACTACCACATTGTAGCATGGTAATATATTGCCTACAAAAAATGAGATACGTTAATGTAAGACAATGAAAATATATTTATGCACCTACAAGATTTACGTTAAGTACAGTTACACTTCATCGCAATTACTCAATATAAACCAATGCACACTTCATCGCAATTACTCAATATAAACAAATTTTCATTATAATAAATTTAATGCAAAATCAAAATTTAAAAATGTAATATAATATTACCTCTCAATGAGGTACATCCATATGTAATGGACCGGACCTCCCTCCTAGCTTCGGATGGTAAATGCACGGCCAGATGTACCATCACACCAAAAAAATGGGTGGCAATATTCACTCCAGCTTGCATAGGATTATCACGATTCCTCGCTCAAGTTCGTCAATAAAAGATGTGGTTAATGTCCTCTGACATAATTGTTTGAAGAAGCCACATAGGTCAAGTACGACGTCGTATACATTTGATGGCAGATAAGGTCGAATGCCAATAGGAATGAGAATCTCCATAAGCACATGATAGTCATGACTCTTTAACCCAGTTATTGTATCATCTCTGACACAACGTCCAATATTCGATGCATAATCATCAGGAAATTTAACCATTTTCAGCCAATTATAGAATGATCTTCTCTCTAATTGAGTTAGCACGTAACTAGCATGCGACTTAATAACACCTCGATGAGTGACTTGTAAATGCAATTCATTGCGAATTCTAAGATCTTGTAGGTCCAATCTAGTATTTACAGTGTCTTTCGTCTTAACCGTAATATTGAATAGTGTGTCCATTAAACTCTCACATATGTGTTTTTCTATATGCATTACATCCAAATTATGTCGCAGACTCAGACTCCCCTGATATTCTAACTAAAAGAAAATACATTTTTCTATCCAATTCAACTCTTCAGGTTGACGTTTTCGATTTTTGTCTCTATTATTAAGATGTTTCTCTGGTGTGCCGTCTCTGAGATGTTGATGTTGGTAAAGTATGTCGAATCCATATAATGGACTGGGCATACTCTGAGGTTCTTGTTGACCGTTAAATAATTTACTTCTCTGCCAAGGATGACTCAACTCAAGAAATCTCATGTGCCCTGTGTATCCTATTTTACTCCATAACCGTTGCGTATACACACACATATTATAAAATAAAAACATAACCTCTTATTAAAATAAAAAAATTTATTAACTTTAATACATAACATCTAATCTTACAATAATTTTCATTATAAATTATAAAATTAAAATTTTTTAAAGAATATATATATATATATATATATATCTATATATATATATATATATATAATTTAAATATATTTTAGCTTTCTAGTAGCGTCACATGACACATAATATTTACAATTAATTTTTTATTACCTATTATAATAATAAAATATAGTATAATATTCTATAAGATAAAAAAAATGATATATAATCTCTACAATTAAATTTGTATTATTAAATTATAAAATAAAAAAATATTAAAATAAAAAATCTATTACAATATAAAATTACAATCTCATATTAAAATAAGAAACCTAAATAGTAGCCACTCATCGGTTCTATTGTTATTTGTTATTTTATTTTGAATTATTTATGACTTTTTTTTTTTATTTACGGTGCTCCATAATGTAGACTATAACTATTAACTATTATACAATGAGTCAATGATTATAAATATTATTTGAGAACTGAGAGATAAACAAATGAGACTTAAATATTACATGTAAGTAAATCAATTGTCTCATTTAAACTATAAAACCAACAAGATCTTGAGTATTTACAAGATCAATAAATATATGCTCAACCCGCACAAAGTGCGGACCCTATACCAGTAAAGAATAATGTCAACAAATACTAGCTCATATGATCAAAACACTCATACTTCATATAGTAAATAATGAATTCGATTTTTCACAATGACATGAGTGAATAAAAAATTCATGTAATTATTAGCATATGAGCTATGTTCTCACAACTTTCGGGCTTCATTTTCACAATTTTCTAGCATAGTTCTATTAGCTTATGAGCCTCGTTCGCATCTCATTTGAGGCCTACCTATTCAATGATGATTCGCATTCGAAAGCTAATCTCTATAAAAATGATAGAAACGTTTAAATTCTCTATCTTTTTTTAAATGAAATAATATAATAATATATACATAAACCTTCCTTAAATTTACAAATAATAATAATAATAATAATAAGAGTTAATATTTAATGGATGATAATTATCATTCTCGCTCTTAAAAAACTGAACTCGGTAACAAAAGAAATAAATACCAAAAAAAAAAATTATGTAGCAAAAGCTAGAACAGCGAGCAGATAGACTCGAAAAAAGAAGTTCAAAACATGTGATTAATTGGTGATCAATTAAAGAGAGAGAAATTTGATAAAGACATATGCTTTATAAAATTTTTCTATGGGCTTTCCCACTCTAAAAAAGTAAACACGGCAGCCTCCCAAGTAGTTCCAAAATAAAACGTATGATCTTCTAGAACTTTAAATGATTTTCAATTTATATTTATCACATTTCTTGTTTTAAAAAAAAATAGTTGATTGCTATTTTTTCTGAAATAATATACATATAGACAAAAACGACGGCGTTTCAATCAAAATTTCAGTTTTTTTTAATAAAATAAAGAGACAGGTTCATATTTATGTTATGACGCGTAAATATTAACATGGATTGAAACTCCGTCGTTTTTGTTACGGGTGTGGAGTTGGATTCGGTTAATCAATAAAAATCATTTAGTAAAAAAATCAGTCAAAACCAGTAAAAATCGATCAAAACCAGTGAACCAGACCAAACCAGTTAATTATTTTTTTGTTTAAAGCCAAAAACTAAAATTTAATATTTTTCATAATTTTTAATTAAATAAAACTATTTATGACGTAACCTGGTTTTACTGGTTTTTTTGGAACGGCTCAACCGGTCGAACCACTGACCCATTGAACCTTTTCGATCATCGGTCATGTTTTGAAAACATTGTAAAATATGACTTGAATTTGGTGTTGGATTGAATTTTATGTTGAAACGCTGTCATTGTTATGGGTGTGGAGTTGGGGTCGGTTAATCGATAAAAATCGGACAGTAAAAAAATCAGTCAAAATCGGTGAACCAAATCGGACCGGTTTAATTTTTTATTTTTTTAAATAAAACCAAAAATCAAAATTTAATATCTAATATTTTTCATACTTTTTAATTTAAAAAAACTATTTATGACGTAGGCTGGCTCGACTCCGGTTTTTTTAGAACGGTTCAATCAGTCAAATCATTGACCCATTGAATCTTTTCGATCACCACTCCGATTTTAAAAAAACTGTAAAATATGACTTGAATTCAGTGTTGGATTGAATTTTATGTTGATCTATATAAATTATGATAGATAATTATTGTGGACGCTGGATTTCGGCCGAGGTCCGCAATCGAGAATTTATAGGTTTGGGGCATCAGCGATCCTGCAAGACAAAGGTAGAGTGAGCGGGAGCAGACTACCCACCGGTGTGGTGGGTGCCGGGGGCACTCCGACGCTCAAGTCTGTAGTATGAAATGAGCAGTAAATAAGTAAAATGTGAAAGCAAGGTTTGCTATTACCTTAACTTTCTTTTAGTGGCCGTGAGGGCGGTGATATGTGTTTTGAAGAAGGGAATTCTCTGAGAACTTATGTCAGAGAACAGAAGCTTGTAAGCCATAGACAAGCCCCCCCCCCCCCCCCCCCAACCCTGAGTTATCTCCCCTTTTATAGATCTGAAAAGAGATTACTTTGTAGCTGTGATAAAAGCTGGTAACGGGCCTACAACGTGCTGACATTTCTGGCAAAGGAGCCCACAACGTGCCTTGGATTCAACTTTCGACGCTGGAAGAATATTTGCATGTGTTTGTGCTTAGAAAAAGAGGGAAGCAGTTGGTATATAATGAGATAGAATTATCTTGAAGCTATTGGTCTAATTAGAGTCCAATAATTTTGGGTCTTGCATACTGTTAGGCCTTGCATACTGTTGGATTTAAGACGAAAGACGATTTTACCATTGGGTCCAAATTTGGCACGTACAATTATTAGATAAGAATATATATATTATAAAGCACAATAGTGTGTGTCATTTAGTGGGTGAAAGAAAATGCAATTAATGTTATGATTAAGAGAGATAATGTATCTAAAATTCTATGTTTATGTGGCTTAATTAGCGGCTCAAATCATTTCATTATAATCTAATGGCAGATATAAAATCATTTCATTATAAAATCTCTATCAAAATGTCAATTGTAGGTTATCAAACAAATCAAAGAACAAAATTCTTTTATTATAAAATCTCTCTGAAAATGGCAATGGTAGATCATACGATAAATTCTGTAACACCGAGTCGTAGACACATACAATAATATATATTTATATATATAGTTTTATATTTAATACATTTCTTGTTTTAAAAAATAGTCGATTGCTATTTTTTTTTCTATAATAATAATACACACACACTCAACTCCACACCTATAACAAAAATGGCCGTGTTTCAATTAAAATTTCAGATATTTTTCCAAAAATATAACACATATTCATATTTACTTAATAATATAAAAAGTTCACAACATGTAAACTTTAATGGCAAAGAGTTGTCCGTGTAAACTTGTACAGCGAAATCCTCCACACCTACACTGCTGCCCCTGTTTCCACCAATACAAATCTGCCACGTCATAGGACGTATGGTAATAAACGCAACAAATTTGCTGATATGGCAATCAATTAGTGGTTTTGCAAGCTCTGCAGGGAGAACACTTTAACACTTGATTCCTTCCACTACTAAATATGAGCTGTTATTTTTTTTCCTCCGTTCATGCATCTCTTCCTCTGAAAAGCAAAAATATTTTGCTTGAATTGATACTGTCATCATGGCTGGCAAAAAGAGAAGGAAATTGAAACTGTAAGTCGATTTGATACCTTTGAATGATAAAGTTTGAAGCTTTACTCATTGTAGTTTCCGATTGTTGTGAATTTCAGGAAAATATGTTTAGAATTTTAAATTTTTATAGATATATAAAGGTTATGATGGCATCAATATGTGATCTTTTGTTAACATTGAGGTTAAATTATTGAAATTTCCATTGAAGTGCCAGAAATTTTGATGGGTTTTTGAGTTGGATTTTAATTTCTGTTTTTGTTTGGATGGTTCTAGGGTTTTGGAGTTTCAGCTATCCATGGTTTTTTGGCAGATAAATGTGTATTTATTTAGTAATAGATTTGAATTCTTGGAATTGTACTGAAATTTGATTTATTTAATGGTTTTTCTAGTTATGTGGTTATGTTTAGATCATATTGTTTGTGAGACCGTGAGCTATTATCATAATAATACAATAGGATGAACAATGATGGGCAAGATTTGATTAACTGTTTAACGTAGGATTGAATGCGATTTTGGAACTTTTTCAGGGGTTCATGGCTTTACTTGCAATTAGATTAGTTTGGATTATTGCCAATGCATTTTGGGTTATTGGGTTCAACTCTTTGGAGTTTGGTCAAATAAGGGTCTTACCTTGTTGTAGGTTTATAAGTCACATTTTCAAACCCAAGCTCATCACATTACAGTATTACACTGATCAAATTATGTAGTTGTAATATCTTTTTAGGAGGTTGTCACTGCTGATAATTGTTTCACAGTATTTCATGCGTTAATTCGGCTAAACCACTTTGTGCATTGTTTGCAATTTTATTTTTAATTTTAATTTAGCAAGAGTATACTATAGATACCTAAAGGAATCAGGCACATTCCTATGCAATAGTTCTTATAAAAAAAGGAAAACCTGTTTATTTATTCAAACTAGTATGAAGTGAGAGCTCACAAGCAATATGCCTTGTAATCTATGGCAAATAGCGATACCATGTGCGCTTTATGATTTGTTGTATAGTGGCTTTTGCCCACTTTCTGGGCAGTTTAAGGTCTATCTGAGTTTAGGTTAATTATTTTGAGGAGTTTATGGGATTCTAAGGTCGGACTTACTTTGCTTTATTTTGTGGCTATTTGCTGCATTTTAATTTCATTGACGTGAAAATGGGTGTCATCTAGTTGAGTTGGTAAAATCTCTTGTGTTGGAGACAATAGATCTGGGGTTTTGAACCCCGCTCACATGGGTGGGGAGGGAAATGGGTTGCCATTAGGCTAAACTATAAAAAATAAAATAAAAAATGTTCATTGATGGGATTCTGTTTGACTTTGTAGATTAGCTGAAACGGAAACAGATGGTACCAAAATGTTAACTGAGGGTAAGGAAGACAAATTTCAGCTGCAAGATTGGTCTGAGCTTCCTGCAGAACTTTTGGAGCTGATAATGTCCCGTCTAACATTAGAGGATAATGTTCGTGCCTCAGTTGTATGCAAAAAGTGGCACAACCCTGCTATTTCTGTCCGGGTGGTAAACCAGTCTCCATGGCTCATGTACTTCCCAAAATTTGGCGACCTTTACGAGTTCTATGACCCTGTGCAGCGCAAGACCTATTCCCTTGAGTTACCAGAGTTGTATGGGTCTAGGGTTTGTTACACTAAAGATAGTTGGTTATTGCTCTACCGACCCAGAACCCATCGTGTGTTCTTCTTTGATCCCTTCACTAGGAATATGGTCAAACTGCCAAGATTTGAGTTGTCCTATCAGATCGTGGCCTTCTCATGTGCCCCAACATCCTCCAGTTGTGTAGTTTTCACAGTGAGGCACATCAGTCCCACGGTTGTCGCTATAAGCACTTGTCATCCTGGGGCAACAGAGTGGGTTACTAATAATTACCAAAATCGGCTGCCTTTTGTGAGTAGCATTTGGAATAAGCTTGTTTTTTGCAATGGTATATTTTACTGTCTTAGTCTCACTGGTTGGTTAGGGGTTTTCGACCCAGTGAAACGTGATTGGGGTGTCCTTGTTGTGCCCCCACCCAAATGCCCCGAGAACTTTTTTGCCAAAAATTGGTGGAAGGGGAAATTTATGGTAGAGCATAAAGGAGACATCTTAGTGATTTATACATGTTGTAGTGAAAATCCAATTATATTTAAGCTAGATCAGTTAAACATGGCATGGGAAGAGATGAAAACCCTGGATGGTGTGACACTTTTTGTGAGTTTCTTGTCATCTCAATCAAGAGCTGAGCTCCCTGGAATAATGAGAAACAGTGTGTACTTCTCAAAAGTTCGTTTCTTCGGAAAGCGTTGCATATCATACTCTCTCAACTACAGTAGATACTATCCACGTAACCAGTGTTATGACTGGGAAGAGCAAGATCCGTTTGAAAACATTTGGATTGAACCACCCCATGACATTTCGGCCTACATTTGAAGAATTATAGTGATACAAGCGAGTCTGCTCGAATAAGGTGGTGTAGCGAACTTGTCATTAATTTTTGTTATATTTTGGAATACCATTGATGATGAACCTTGGTGTAACGGTAAGGTTACTCCATTGTGATCTGGAGGTTTCAGGTTTGAGTTGCAGAAACAGCCCTCTTTGCAAAAAAGAAAAGCAAGGGTAAGGTTACGTATATATTGAATCCTCCCCAGAGCTCACAGTGTGGGAAGTCTCATGCACTTGGCCATCCTTATTTTGGAATGCCATTGATACTTACTGTATTTCATAGTTACTGCTTAATTTATACTCCATAGGAACTGTCTTATGGAATGCATTGTGCACTCTGTACCAGTAGATGATCCTGGAAGCACTTAATTATGCTTCTGAAAGAATTCATGTAATACTGAATTTTGCTTTTTTCCTTTTGATTAGAAGAAATCTGTATGCACCAATTCTTGAAGATTTGAGATTCTTCATATATAATTATGTTGAACTGTTTACAATATGTTATCCCAGTGATTGTGTATATATGTTGTAGTTTGTTTCTAGTTTCCAAACTGGTGCCTGAAAATGTAGTGGATATATGGTATAGAAGCTCATACATAATATGTTTGAAGTTGATAAATGATGCTCTATCTGGATTGCCATCAGGTTTAATCAGACTTTATGTTAGTGGAACTATCCTCAGATTCTCAACAGCTTCTCTATTTTTCATTTGCATTTTGATAGTGAGGTCAAGATTTGATTTATTTGTAGTTGATTCTCTTTCTACAGATAAATTTGTTCAACAGCAGGAAACAATTTTAATGTGATTATTCAAGGCAATTTATCCTGAGACTAATTTTCCTGATCCAATTTTTTTCCTCTGACAATCATTAAGGTGTTGTAAGTTTAATCCATAGAAAGCAAAAAAACAAATTGACATTGAAAAGTTAGTTAATTCTAATCTCGATAACAACCAAACAAGAGAGAAAGTATAAATCAACTGCAAATAAATACAATCAAGTCTCTACTTTTTTTAATCCAGCATGGCACAGCTCTGTAACTGATGGATTACCTTTCCAAGAAGTCACTAAAATAGCAATAAACTAGGAAACAAATGGCTCCCATTTAGTGAGAGATTACAAATGAACTAAAGATGTCACTCAAACTTCAGTTATGCTTTACTACAAAAGACTGAAACATAGGTTCATATAATTCCGGACAGGAGAAAAAAACTACAAGATTACATCCATATCCCGCCTATATATACCATAGGGGAAAAATCTTGCGTCTTCATAACACATATGCTTGCTGTACCTCAGATGAACAAGTGTTTGAACTCCCCATTTGCAAGCTGACAAAGCTGATTATAGTTTTGTGTGTCTGCCGCCATTTACAAAACAAGAAAAGTATTTTAGAACAACAAAGAAGAATATAAAAATCCATACGTGTGTGTGTGAATACATCTTTTCCATATTTCACCAAGAATAAACCTGTACATTTGGTTGGCTAATAATCTGTCACATGGCAATTGTTAACACTTCAAGCTATATAAGAAGGTGGTCTATGTAAATGATATCAGCTTCGGCCACAATTCAAACACGATAAAGCAGTTTCTGCTGAAAGCAGGTTATATTCTAAAAGCAACAATGTCATTTCTGAAGAGAACTCTTACAAAGTGACAGCTAGTATTTACTTAAGGAAATGGTCACGCAGGTACCAAAATCAATCAAGTCATTCACCTAGCTTAAAACACAATTAAAGAAAAAGAAACAAAAAAAAAACATGGAGTTCAGAGTCATACCAAAAGTGTTCCCAAAGTTGTTCCATATTTCAGCTCGGATGGATCTATCGCTATCAGCGATGCCAATAACCTCAACGAAGGCAGTCAAAGGAAAACCCGGTTGTTGACCCTTTACAACTAGCTGGTGATCATCAGTGGACTTTCCAGTAGCACCCCCGCCGTCTGATTGTATAACCTGAATCACTGTCCGGACCCTCCGTCCAACATACATGCGCAGCAACCCTCCATTCACAAACACTGCAGGGTTCGATGTATCCATTATCCTGTAAAACACACAAAAGACATCTTGTTTGATACGGTCAAATAGTGGCCTAAATTTTAAGGAGTCCAGTTCAATAAAAAGACTTCCATTTAAGGAGTCTATTAGGAATTCTTAGCATTATTTTCATTATTATCCATTGCTATAGATATGCATATTAGATTAGATTATCAACTTAGTCGTAATTATCATTCTAGGCTTGTAAACTATATTTATAGAGTTCTGAATAATGAATAAAATAAGCGGAGAATATTTAGGTTGCAACTAACGTCATTTCTAGGAAGCCCAAATACCACTAATCACCCTAGTAGAAGGTTCCGTTACGCGCTCCCGAATTGGGCATGTTACATTGTTAATATAATTTTGCAGCCAAAAAAAGTCTTGAATTTGAAACAAATTATTCCAATTCTATCTAAATCGGAAACATCAATAATAAGGGGAAATAGATCTAATGGGATAGAGGGTTTTGACTGTCAGATAATTATTTCAAAATACAAACAAATTAAATCTTACATCTAAAAATGATACCCATTATCGAGAAAATTACTACTGCCTCAAACTTACCCTTTCAACAGATTCAAAATGAAAATGCAGTACTGAGTACGAGAAATCGACGCGAAATTCACAAGCAGGATGGCTAATTAAAGAGAGAGATTTAGGGTTTTAGAGTGATACCTGATTATGAGCAGAGAGCGTGAAGGAGGTAAAATCAAAATAAGGAGACCAGTTGTGTGAGGGCTTTAAATATGAAGACTATCAAGTGATGCGCACCGTTTTGGGTCTCAGTTTGCGCGCCAATAGATCCTCTACAATGCCATCCTATGAGTAGGCCACTGTTCTTTTTGTAAATTTTTAATATAATGCAAATATTTTATTTACAATAATGGCAGGTTACTATTTTATTATTATTATATGTGAAAATTATTATGAAGAAGTAAACAACTTGTTTACAATTAGGAATGATAAAGGGACAGGTTTGTTATGCGGATGCTAATATCATTTTTGTCCAGTTCAATCAATAAGTACGAAATTTATTTCATTATCCACCTTTAAAATATTGGGTTTATGTGTGAGTCTCCATTGACACGAGGATTTTACCTATATTTGAACAGATATATCACATAACCTATCTTTAATATAACGGATACCCGCGGACCCCGTCTTTACGGAAATTTTTACCATCCCTATTTACAATCATCAAATATTTCAATTTTTTGATGATAAGGGAAAAATACCTTTATATGGCATTTATAAGCTCAAGCATGAGATCTTGATCTTGTAACATTTATATTCATTGAGCATAGTCAGCAGTCAGCACAGCCAGTGAAAAGCCAATAATCTCAAAACTATAGAACGATATAGCAAAATCTAAAAATGTATTTGATAATGTCTATAAAAGACCTTATAATCATTTCTATACCAAAATAAAAATAAGCTGAATTTACACAATGGATTAAACTCAAATCAAATAAAGTTTTTTTCCCATTAAGTGGGGTAAATCACATTGATCTTTTGATTCTATTGTGTTCTGTCTAAAGTCATTGGTTAAGCACTATAAAATATGTCTCATTTTATAGTTTCTATACATATCAATTTAGGTTTTCCTAGATTTCACTTGACATAACAATATTTGATCTCATTTTGATCTACACTGGATATACACGAACCATCTTAGTCGTGTTACTCTTATATTTTCGTTAATATGTATTGCATCCACATTCTTTCTTCTTCTTTTTTCCTCATTTCTAACTAACTATGTCTCTTCTAATCCACCCATATTCATCTTAGAATATTTGGATAAACATTGTTATAAAAGGGAATAATCATAAACATTGTTATAAAAAGCCATATAATATTTGAATGCAAAAATAGAAGATTTGGTGCATAATAGAAGATTTGGTGCATTCTTTGGGTTAAAAAGGTATTTAAATTTGAAGGCATAAGAATAGTCATACTGGGACAAGAGAATTATGAATCTACAGCGTTTATATTGCTCTTCATACAATGCATTCCATTCTAACATATATTTTCAATCTCACAAAGTCAATGCAAATGGCATTGGTTTAGCATAAATTCAAGCTAATGCAGTACTTAAGCCAATAATTCCGAGCTTAGTTATATTAATTGTTACATTTTCGGTTTTGAATTTTCCCACCACAGAGAACCTCGGAAAATCTACCTTCATAAGTAGAGATATCGGAGCAAAAGTAACAATTTAAGGTTCTATTACTGGTTTCCCGGAAGCTTGAGATCTAGTTCCCACCACCAAAACCGCGAGGACTTGGCCTTGTTGATGCTGAGTCCGCGAACTGCTTTCTTGATTCCGATCTTCTCTTCCTCCTTGCAGTACCAGGAGGAGCCTAATACAGAAATGAAATGGGATGTAACTTTCAGAATACAGTATACAATTCCACAAATAGTGAGAGAAGTCCTTATACGGAACTTCTCTGAAACAAATGGAACTAAAAATGGCCAGATATTCATACAATGTTCATGCTCACAATTATTTGTTCATAGTATTGACCGGAAAGTTTGCTACCCTTGTGGTTTTTGTGGGCAAGCAATGTTTAGTCTACCCACGATAAACGAAAAGGAACAAATTCAGATAGAATAAGCATCCATAGGCAAGCAATGTACCTTCTGTTCAGATTTAAGGGAATCCTCAAGATTGCTCAGTGCAGGAACTGATCCACCTTCCATTACACCCATTAAGTTCTTCATACGCACACGCATTTGGAATAGTTGAGCAACAAGTTGGCTCACCTAATATTGACATGATAAATTACACCTCACATAAAACTGTAAAGATGATTTTGCAAATATACACATATAAGACATCCTTGCTTTCCAGCAAAGTTAAGATGCACTCAGTACAAAACACACATCAAGAAGCAAAGAAGCATACCTGCTGCTCTGTTTTCCCAGAATCTTGAGCAACTCTTTTTCTTCTGATAGGAGATTCAGCCAACAGTTCTGGTTTCTCCCTTTCCTCTGCAGTATAAACAAGACAATCAGGAGAAAGGATGAAGAAATATTACAAAAGAAACGGTAACACTATTATACAAGTCTACAAAGCAAGGACCACCGAGATGTGTAGGAGACACAAACATGAAAATTTGAACCAGGTTCAAGGCCGGCCTTTATGAAGTTGTGCTTTTCTGCCACCCCTATTTATCCGCTTTGGGATCTCGGCGGGGGTGCTCAGGGCTGCTCACCGGACAGTCCCGCATAATTTTGTCCCCGTAGGGAGCCTCATCCACTCACGTGGGGGTTAATGGGCATGTACCGACTCTCACTGTGGCTCCTCAGAGCGTTAGGATTATTAAGTAGCATATAGGCCCTTGGTGAGGCTCGAACCAAGGATCTCACAATCCTTTATAAGGTTCTACCTATGGTCCACCAGGTATGCCACTCAATAATCCTAACCAAGTTTGGTGGTACCATAGGTGAGGCTAAGAACCTTATAAAGGATTGTGAGATCCTTGATTCGAGCCTCACCAAGGGCCTATATGCCATTCAATAATCCTAACCAAGTTTGCATGGTAGGGAAATTAAAGAATTGAAAAAAAAGGAGATAAGAGGGAATAAATTTCCAAAAGGAAAAGATTAGCAACAGATTAGCAACGTCATTTTTTTAATAAAAAATTTGAATCCAGCAACGTCATTTGAAACACCATCTTATCTCCACTGTCTACCATCTCTAATGGCCCTTGCATACTACATGTCACGTGGAAAGCATCCGACAAAGCAACAATCATCTAAGTGCTATAAATATATTATGCTTACTCGTTATGATCTTTTATATGGATTCAAGCCCACCTCTCATTAAATATCTTGAAGCAGTTACTAAATTACTTCAGTTTTAAAGGATAGCCTTAACACACTACATTAATTATGGACTTTACCATCATTTTCATTTTGTATAGCTGATTATCCCTTTCCTTTCTTACTAGGAGGATTGAAAACCCTAATGTCGTGTAAGCTACAGTATTGGGGGCATTAGCCCTCTGTTGTTTATCATTGAACATAACACACACACATTGATGATAAAGTACTAACAAAAAAAATCTTTGTGAGTGGCTCAGCAATTGATTAAATAAGAAGCCAAAGGAATTATAATTACGGAAATAAAGATAGTAATGTATTAACATGTTACTAAACATAATTCTAAAAATACTTGGCAGAAAATAACAATGCTAGGACAAGCTTTATTGTTTACAAGTACAGTAAGTATTTGAGAGAATAAGATACCAGGGGTCATTGCTTCAATCATTGCTTCCATTATCTTTAAACTCTTCTCTGCTTCTCGAACTTGGGCAGGAGTAACCTGTTTGAATACACACAGAAAAGAGTTAATCAAAACACAATTTCACAGTTTAAATGGTAGACTATTGAGGTAATCAGTCTTATATGTAACTAGTGGTGCCACTGTACCACTACTACCTCCGTACAAAATGAAAGAAAGAGATGTGATGCACTATAAAACATGGAAATTAGGCATCCATACCTTCGCCATTCCAGGGATCATTCCTATAACACGACTCATGGAACCCATACGAGCAACTGCACGGGTTTGCTTTAAGAAATCATTGAAGTCAAACTTTGCACTCATGATCTTCTTCTGTATTTCTTCAGCATCTTCTTGTTGCATCTGTGCACACAATTCAATGTGCATTAAAAACATTCTCTCTTTGTAGTGATATGATACCAAATATATTTGGAACTTACAACTTCTTGTGCCTTCTCTACAAATGAGAGAACGTCTCCCATTCCTAAGATACGCCCGGCCATGCGATCCGGGTAGAAAGGTTCAAGGTCTTCCATTCTTTCTCCTCGTCCAACAAGCTTGATTGGCTTTCCTGATACCTGATTCAGGCATTAATTAGAAATGTAGAAATGGAGGACTCCATAGAATAACCTTTTAATCCAGCTACAATTGCCACAAACAAACAAGTAATAAAACTGTCCAAAGCTCATACCCAAAAGTGTTGAAATAAAAAATTTCATAAATTGTTTCCGGTTTATTCAAAGAGATTAATCAGCCACCATAAAAATGATTCAGATAGCACATTAAAATGCAATATTTATAGCTTAGAATATCGGACGCTATATGGAATGTACTTGAAGCAGCTGTAATGATGTTCAAGATATGATTAGACAAATCTTGTATCATGGACCTCGATAACAAATTGGGTAAAAGGATACTGTAAAACCAGTTCTCATATATTCACTCCCAAGTCATGAAGTGGGTCCAGTCCAAAAGCATCTAGCCATGCAGTATACGAAATCAAAATCTAGTTGGCTTCAGCTTTGCAGCAATAGGTTTCATTATTTAGCAAACTATATCTCTTTCCTCGGATTTTTCAATATTTTTTACAACTCATTCTTAATAACCTTCGAAGCCATTACCCAATTAGCCATAACTATCTAATATAGACAAGAATCATAAACCATCGCCATAACAAGAATACATGAAAGTTTTTAGTTCGTTGCAGTAAAAAATAACTAGCTTCGAAGGGCATGTCATATGTGGTGATAAATAAACAGATTGATGACAATGTCAAAAAATTCATAATGAACACAGCTAAAAGAAGGTATAATAAATCATTGCTTGACAAGGAGATTCCTACAAAGTGACATCTGACGAAAAACCAAGGCAACCAGTAGTCAAACCTCTTTAACACTCAAAGCCGCACCGCCCCTAGAATCTCCATCTAACTTTGTCAAAATGGCACCTGTAATCCCTATCTCTATATTGAATGTTGTGACCAGAGCTGTGAATAAATCAAGGAAATCAAATGATGAGATTATAATCTGATAGTAGTCATAACTGTTATTGCCACAGTAGTGAATTAAAGAATATGTATACCAAACAAAGGTGAGCGAATCAATTATTAATGGACCATATCACTATCTAAAACCCATTATCTAGAATTACAAAGGCAGTTTGCAAAAAAAATAAATAAATAAATAAAAATTGCATAATTGGAATGGCCAAATTGGAAGACTTCTTTATGCCCGACTTGCATGTTTTTACCCAATTTTCTATTGTAAAATGAATTATATAGAAACATGCTAATTTAGTAGTTTCACAAATCTAGCTTACAGCTTAAGATAATGCGGTCTCTATAACTAATAAATGATAATTATATTGGTACATGTTACATTGATGCATATTGGATAAAGAGTAAAAGGAATGCTACTTTCTTTTCACCTCTGGGAAAGAGCAAAAAGTTAGCAAGTACAAACAAAACTTAGTGAAAGACTTATTAGCTTCTTATGCAGATCACAACAAACAGGATAAAGTCTAAGAGTGCCGTGCATAGAAAAATAGACAGTAGCATTTAGCACATGGCAGAGATATGGGCATAGCATGAGTAAATAGTAATGCATATTCGCGTACCTGCAGCTTCTTGGCCAGTCATTGCATCCACAACTAGCAAAGCCTCTGTAGGATTCAATACACGCTTCACATCTTTCAACTCATCCATCATTGATTTATCTATCTGTTTAAAAATAAGAAAAACCATCATGTAAATCCAGCACGTACAACAGCTCGGGTCAAGATATTAGAAGCAATTATTCAATGGAAAATATCACAACATCCTAAAACTTTAAATAAGATTATATCGAATACAAGAGAGTGTTACCTGAAGCCTTCCAGCAGTATCTACTATGACTACATCTATGTTTTTCTTTTTGGCCTCTTCTAAACCTTGCCTGGCTATTTGTGATGGTTTAACCTCAGTCCCTGCAGCATAAACTGGCACACCTACCTGTCACAAGCCATAACAGAATATGAGAATGAACTAAAAGTACATTTTCCAGAGAGGAGTTCATACAAGTGATAACACACTATGCAGAAAATTTACACATTTTATGATGTGACTTTAAAAATAGAAGCATAAAACAATTCCCAATTTGTTACTCTCCCTTCCTTTCAAATATGCAAACAATGAAATGTGGTGAGCAACTAAGAGCAACCAAGACGAAAATTTATACATTGGTGGAGAAAACCATCATCATCAACTAAGTAGTAATGAGTTAAAAAGAAGTAGCATATCTTTTCACTTTCATAAATAAGGACAATTCATTGTAAAAGTCCATTAGTAACTAGTTGGAAAGAGTGTTGCATTGATTGACCAGATAGTTTACTATATATCTTAAGCAAAGTTCACGTGAATCTTATACTATAAGGAAACAAAATAAGTACCCTGACATAAGATACAGCTTTTTTCAATTTGAACCACAATACTCCTCTTGAAACAAAGTTGCAATACCTGTTCACCCAGAATAACAAGTTGGTCAATAGCAGCAGGTCTGTACACATCTCCAGCAACAAGCATGCAACTCTTCCCCTGTAATCAATGCTATGTAGGTGTCAATAAAAAGTAAGCAAAAGCCAGTCTTCAGAACACTAAAATATACACACACCAATCCCCAAAAGAAGGGAATTGAAAGGGGGGGGATGAACCTGTTTCTTAAGATAACTAGCCAACTTTGCTGCCACAGTCGTCTTTCCAACTCCTTGTAGACCAGCCAATAGGACTATAGTGGGTCCTGATTTTGCAAAAACTAACTCAGACACCTCTCCACCCATCAATTTCACAAGTTCATCATGAACAATCTGCAAAAATTGTACATCCACAGTTTTATCACGATTAATAATCCAATAGAGTCTGTATATCCTTTTTGGAACTTAAAATAACCATGCAATAGGCATTTTTCAGCACACCCCCAACAAAGATCTGAAGTTAACCATATAGTGATCACTGATCAGCCAGAACTCAATTTTACTTCTGTAAAAGAATAAAATTACTAAATACATTTCCATTTGAAAGATGAGTGAGTTAACAACAATTTATACCTTGACCAGTTGCTGATCTGGTTTTACTCCCCGAATCAGGCCAACACCAACAGCTTGCTCACTGACGGCTTGGACAAACCTTCTGACAACAGGAAGACTGACCTATCAACAAAGCAACCATTTTATTCGTATGCATACATACAACAAAAATTATAAATTCACACTTCATTTTACAAACTCACTCACATCTGCTTCCAGAAGAGCTCTCCTAATGTCTCTCATAGGTTCCACAATGTTCTCCTTCGTCAAAGTCTCTGAATCACAAATAAATCACCCATAAGAACAAATCATTTAGTCTGACATTTTCAGCAATAATTAAGCTTTAAAAAGAACATGTTAAGCCACGTGGTTAGTTTATTCACGAAATTGATAGTTTTCACTGACCTAAGAGAACAAAGCTTGGCTTCTTATACTAATCTAGATCAATTCTACACTTGTACATATCAAAATCAAATTGTTGACCGTTGTTGACTCAAATAAAAGAATTGGTATGTTTTATACATTAGAAACAAAAATTAAAAAACAAACCTTCTCCTTTGAGCTTGTTCCAAGCAGATTCGAGACCGCTTGTTAACTGCCCAAACATTTCTGCTCTCACTATCAAACCTCTCCTATAATCTCTTCTACTAGCAACACTTTTAGAATTTATCCAGCCCCATGTCTCTCTCTGAAAACAATTTAAACCAGAAACAAATAAACTTATTAATTTTTAAAAAAAAAATGAAACCAAAAGCTAAGGTTACAGTTTCTTTGTACTTACAGTGAACAAATTTCTCGAAGCAGAAGAAAGCTGAGCAGGGTTGATGGCACCAGTCCATGAGGAGACGGATTTAGAGGATTTTCCCGCCAAATTTTTGGAATTGCAGAAGGTTTTGTTAGTCCCTGGGAAATGGCGGGAAGCTACGGTTGAAAATTGCACTGCTTCCATCATCTCTACAGCCCGCTTCGGTCTGAATATTTCTCCGTGAGGTTTCTTTTTTTCTTGTTTTTTTTATATATCCGTTAGAGACGGATATCTTTACCGATTGTATTATCCAGTTAGCGGATCCAATACTGCGCGGCGTATCGTATTTTTTGTTTATTTGTTACGTGGACGTATGGGAAGGTACCACGTCTTAAAAGCGATAAAGACTTACGTGTCTCTGGCGCACGCACCAACTGACTCAGCAATACATACTTCTCATCTTAATTTATTTATTTAAATTAAATTAAAATTGTCGGATCTACTTAACCCACGTGGCCTTCCTATTCTACTATTCTGTCGAGAGATTCTTTGGTACAACAGTGGTATGGGTGACGTGGTACCATAAACGAATTAAAAAATGATATGTTGAGTTTTTTCACCTATTTTTTAGTTATTTTTTAATTTTTACACGTGTGGCAGTGGATGATTGGCTTGTTGCATGTAGATCCGGCCAAGGTTCCGGTTCTGGAACCGAACCGGAAGGGGACCGGTTCGGTTGGGGTTCCACCCCAACTCGAACCGGTGGAACGGTTCCACCGGTTCGGACGGTTCCAACCGGAACCGAAAGGTTCCGGTTGGAACCGTAGGGTTCCAACAGGAACCCTACGCCCCAACGGCTAGTAGCCGGCTCCCTGCCCAAATAAAAAAAAAAAAAATAAAAATTATATTTATTATATAAAATATAAATTACTAATGTACCCCTAATAACAGTAATAAAACGGTTATATTTATGGGCATTTTTGGTATCAAAAAAATTCTAAAATTCTATAAATATGATTCATTTTTCATAATTTCATCACACCAAATTCTCAACTCTCTCATTTTCTATAATTCTCTTATTCTCAATCTTACTTCAATACAATTCTCTTATAATCTTATATTCTTATTCTCAATCTCAATTCATTTAGTTGTTAATTTGTTATCATTCGCATCGCAATTATTCAATTTTCTTATTTTTCTTCCTAATTTCTCAAACGAAAAATGGCAAGCTCATCTGAGAACATAATGTCAAATATGCCAACCCAAGAGAGCGGCCCTAGTGTCAGTGCACAATCACGGAGAAGAGAAGTTAAGGCTCGGTCCTCGGATATTTTCAAAATTCATTTTACTTTGGAACGCCTAGAAGATGGTTCACAACGAGCAATTTGCAACTATTGTGGGGTTATCTATAAATTTTCTGGTGGATACGGCAATATGATCAAGCACATGGAAAAACATCATCCGGTTGAATTTGGCATTGATACAACGCAGACTCAAATGGCCAGGTACGCATCATCTAGTAGAGGTACGAGTAGTGTAGATTTATTTAAATATTCTTATGCAAAAAATAGAGAAGAATTTGCAAAATTAACTTGTATGGCACATCTTTCTTTAAGCTTTGGTGAAAAACTTCATTTTACTAATTACGTGCATAATGCTTTAAACCCTGCTGCATGTAGAATGACTCGAAACACAACAAAACGTCATATTTTCATATTATATAAAGATGGTAAAATTATTTTAAATAAAATATTTAAAGAGATGAAATGTCGTATTTCTATATGTTCTGATATTTGGAGTGACCATTGGCAAACACACTCATACATGGGTGTGACTTGTCATTGGATTGATGCATCATTTACCATGCAAAAAAGACTTATTGCATTTAGAGTTTTTGATGACCCACATACTGCACATAATATTTATAGAATGATGAAGGTAATTTTTGATGAATATGGTTTAGTAGAAAAAATTTTAACAATTGGATTTGATAATGCATCTGCAGATACTGCATCCATTCATGATTTAAAATCCTTATGTGAACCAAATTTAGGGGGTCGATTTTTTTATTTTCTTTGTACATGTCATGTCCTTAACATATGTGTGCAAGACGGACTAAAATTATTATCACATTTCCTTGATCCAATTAAAACGGCACTTAACTGTATTTGGTCATATTCTCAAGTTAGGAGAGAATGGACCAAGTTTTGTAAAATAAATTGTATTAAACCGATTAAATTTTCAAGAGATGTTCCAACACGTTGGAATTCTACTTATTTTCTTTTATGTCAAGCATTTCAATACAAAGATGCATTATGTAGTTTTTTTTTCAACATGTTCAAAATATCACACTTTATCCTAGTCAATGGGATATTTGTGAAATTTTTTTAGATATTTTAAGAGTTTTTAATGATGCTAATTTAGTTTTTAGCGGTGTTTATTATCCTACAACACATTTATTTCTTCTTGAGAGTTTGAATATTGTTGGCACTCTCGATGAACATGTTGACAGTGACGACCCTAATGATATTGTTTTGCTCGAAGCCATTACTGCTATGAAGGTAAAATGATTGAATTATTTTAGAGAAATTCATTTACTTTATCTTATTGCTGCTGTTTTTGATCCTAGATTTAAATTAGAAGGTTTGAATGGTGGTTTACAAGCTTACTATGGTTATTTAGGAATATTAGATTATGTTGATATTACGAGCATAATGACAAAATTAAGAAGTGATTTAATTATTTTATTTAATGATTATATTGTAAGATATAACTTAGGAACATTAGGTCAATCTAGTAGTAGCGAACCGGTAATTCAAACAAGACTTAACACAGGGGATCGTTGGTTATTGCAACGAAATAAAAAATCTAGGGATACGACAACAACTAATAACCCTGAATTATATAATTATTTATCTACAAATTTTGAGTTTTCTAATGAAAGTCTATGCAGTAAAAATTTTAAAATCATTGAATGGTGGAACCGGCATCAAAATATATATCATGTTTTATCTATTATTGCTAAAGAGATCTTGGCAGCACCTATTTCCACCGTTGCGGTTGAGCAAGCCTTCAGCTTGGGAGGTAATATATTGGAAGTTAGGCGATCTTCATTACATCCAAGCACTCTAGAAGCAACAGCTTGTGTGGATGATTGGACTCGAGCTGATCTGAGACAACAAGATTGCAGACTTTGGAATGTTTGGAATGTCGCTTGAAGGAGCTCCCGTGGTGTGGTACCACAGTTTGGAGAAGAAAGTGAAGAAAGATTGGAGGGAGTTGGCTGATGCTTTCCTGAAGCAGTATGTCACTGACCTAGAGATCGATCTGTCACTCCGCGATCTGGAGAATGTTAAGCAGAAAGCGGAGGAGAGTTTTAAGGAGTATGTGGACCGGTGGAGGGGTCAGTTATTGAAGATGCAGACTAGGCCCTCGGAGAAGGACCAGATTAAAATGATTATCAAAGGCACCAGGCCCTCCATTTACAGCAAGTTGAGGAGGATGACCTCCATGATTGCAGACTTTCGGCAGTTGAGGGAAACTGTCATGGATATTGAAGAAGAAGAGGCCGAGAATAGAAAATTCTATGGTCTGAACAGGAGGCCCATTGGGGGAATATCGGGAACAAAGCCCGTTTCTGCTGAGATTGCCGCTATCCGGAACCGGCAGTTTTCCAACTTGGGAATGCCCATGTCCAAGGTGCTAGAGAAACTGAAGAGGGAAGGGCTCTTAAAACCCTTGGAAGCCAAACCATTACTCAATCCCCTACCATCACATTATAACCTAAGCCTTTACTGTCACTTTCACAACCAAAAGGGCCATGACACCGACAATTGCGCCCGACTCCGCCATGAAATCCAAGACCTGATAGACTCCAAGAAAATACCTGACCCAGAAACAGAACAGACTGACACACACAGAAACCCATTACCCAATTACCGTGCCGTACCACCACCAGCCTACATGATCAATTCTGGCCTCCCAAAAGACCTTGTCCTAAAATCCTTTCATCCTCTAGCCTTTTGCCTGGGAATCTGGGATAGTACTAGTGAAGATGAAACTGAGCAGGGGAAAAACTTTTGGCTTGATTTCTCTAGCAGTGACGAGGAATAAGTAAGGGGAATGGCGCGCAGTGGTCGTTTTTACAATGATATAGCAGATAAGGGTAAGGAAGTTTTGACAGATGGTAGAGAAGTGGTTGAGACTGCAGAAAACACTGAGGGGGATATAGTGCTGAGGCAATTGAGTAAGACTAGAGCACAAGTGAGTATCTGGGAACTGTTATGTGCATCTCGGGAGCATAGGCAGGCTATAGTTGAGGCCTTGAGCAAGATTGTGGTACCGGAAGACGCCAACCCTGCAATGTTTGTGGGGTCGGTTCAGAAGGAAGCTTTGCAGATATCTTTTTCTGAGGATGAACTCCCAACAGAGGGGAGAAATCATAACATGCCTCTATTTATCAGGGCCGAGGTGAGGGGCAAGAGAACTTCATGTGTGATGGTGGATGACGGTTCGTCCATCAATGTGTGCCCGCTGAAAATTCTGGCGAGATTGGGTATGAAAGCAACAGACTTGGACCCCTCCAGTATGACTATTGTACGTGCCAAATTTGGGCCAGGGGTAAAATTGTCTTTTCACGTCAAAATTCAATACCAAAAGCCCACAAATATTGGCCCTTAAAAACCATATTGGAAGAACCCAGCCCAAAAGACTTTATTCCATCGGTACATAACGCTACAAATGAAAAGCCAAATAAGTAGACAGCATAAAACAATTGTTACTAACTATTCCTCTTTTTCTAAAAACACAAACACATGCAAATATTCTTCCACGCCGAAAGTTGAATCCAAAGCATGTTGTGGGCTCATCTGCCAGAGAGGTCAGCACTTATCACAGCTACAGAGTAATCTCTTTTCAGATCTATAAAATGGGAGATAATTCAAAGTTCTAGAGAGGCTTCTCGATGGCTTACTAGCTACTGTTCGTAGACAAAAGTTCTCAGAGAATTCCCTTCTTCAAAACACATATCATCGCCCTCACGGCCACTATAAGAAAGTTAAGGTAATAATAAGCCTTGCTTTCACATTTTATGCATTTACTACTCATTTCATACTACTGACTTGGGCGTCGGAGTGCCCCCGGCACCCACCACACCGGTGGGTAGTCTACTCCCGCTCACTCTACCTTTGTCTTGCAGGATCGCTAATGCCCCCAACCTACAAATTCTGATTGTGGACCTCGGCCGAAATCCAGCATTCACAATTTGGCGCCCACCGTGGGGCCTTAGCGATTCATAGTAAGCAAAGACCACTTAGTCTACAATCCTTACAAATAGACACCAGACCCTGCGGTGGCACAAATAACCACTCTACAAAATATTCACGATCAATGGAAGATGAAAATTGAGCCATATAAAGCTCCAATACGAATTTCCAATAATATCTGGAACATAATTCTCTCTTCAGCCACTCAAAGGCGCGAGACTACAAGTCATCCCTACGATCTTATCATCCAATCTCCTAGAAGCATTCAACAATATTTCTCCAGCCTACCAATCACAACAAGTCACATCTTCCAAACAACAGAAAATGCAGGAGTTCAAAGAGCAATTCTCTCTAGCCTACCTGTAGTCAGACTACCAATAAAAAAAAAGTCATATCCGAAAGTCATACAATAGATTCCAAACGTCAGCTGGATAAATACACTATATCATGTGCAAAAAAGGTCCAAACGCCCAGTGTCCATTCTATCTTCAATCCTTCCACATGATTGAAGCCGATATGCATACTGCCAAGGAGATTCTTCCACTTGCAAATACTGCAAGTGAGGCTGGCCCTAGTGGTTCATTCGACAAAATTAAATGCGCAGCAATCACAAATATTCGCATGGGAATTTGCTAAGATAGTTCAAATGAAAAACAATCCCACATACATTAAGCCCCAAGATGCCAGACCAATCCACAATCATGGAATACCTCTGCCACATTGCTAAAGAATAGCCCAAATAACCACCAACCCACGAAAATGAAAACAACTGGGCAGTCCATGAACAAACCCAGCTCACATTAAAAACTCAGCAAACCAACTCAAAATCTGTGGCAACCAAATTAAAACAAGGCCCAGCCCATCACCAAAGCTAACGTAAGTAGCATGAAAGAGTCCAAACTTCCCATAAAGTTTTATTTGTAGCTTGGCCCAAAAGAGCCACAACAGCCGAGGGAACCATTGCTCAACTCACGCCCGTCATCCGAATTAAAACCCAAGGCAAAGACTCAATTGAGTGTAGTATGCCTAAGCCAAAATGCAAGTGACGAGTCCACTAATTAGAATCCCACATCGGCTACGAAACGACAAGCTAGAAGTTATACTGAACCTATCAAGCCTCACGTGGCTGAAAAATTGGGTTGAGAGCTCACTACCAAAAAGCAATAACCCACACTACATCACACGAGAATGGGGAATGGACAACCTGATAAAGTTCCATGCAAAGACAAAGTCACATGGGATCCAACTTGATACACGATGATTGGGTCCATTTGAAACTACAAAATGTGCTAATCTGGAGAGACAATCAGGCAAGAGCAAAGCTTGGTTTCTCTCGTGCCAACTGATTTTTTGTTGGTGGGGGAATGAGTCTTTTATGGCGTGGGCCTCTTGCTCGTGGGCTTGGAAGGCATGAGTGGGCTATTGGCGTTTAAGCTCCTTCCTTCACGTGGGTTATTCACGTGGTGCATGGCATCTTGCCTCCTTTCGTCGCATGGGTTATGACAACTTTTGATCATGCGATTGAGTTGCATGTTACACCACGACAATAATGGCCAAGCTTTGTAAATTCAATTGATTGAACATATTTTTCAGCTCCCAGAGACATGGAAAGATTGTCATTCGACGAGGTGAATGGCCATCAATTCCAGGCTACATGGAAAATTCCAATCTCTCCAGACAACTTGGAATTATTGTCAACTCCTCCAGACTAAGTCAAAGGTTAGTCATCATCTTCATGCTACATTGATTTATTATTGCCAACTCCATACTACATAGGGAATCTTTTATCATTCCTAGTAGAATAAAAAAAAACTTTATTGGATCTCCTTTAGGTCCAATCGACCAATCTTTATCAAGTTAGGTAGTATGAAAATTCTTTTGGACTTTCATCAAGTCAATTTGTCCCAGTCGACATCTACATATGTAGCTTGGGACTTGTTGTGGATCTTATGCTTGTATGGCTTGATGCTTGATGTTTTTCCCAATCGACATCTACATATGTAGCTTGGGACTTGTTGTGGATCTTATGCTTGTATGGCTTGATGCTTGATGTTTTTCCCAATCGACATCTACATATGTAGCTTGGGACTAGTTGTAGATCTTATGCTTGTATGGCTTGATACTTGATGTCTTTCCCAATCGACATCTACATAAGTGTAGCTTGGGATTTATTGTGGATTTCATGCGTGTATAGCTTGATATTTGATGTCTTTCCCAATCGACATCTACATAAGTGTAGCTTGGGATTTATTGAGGATTTCATGCGTGTATAGCTTGATATTTGATGTCTTTCCCAATCGACATCTACATAAGTGTAGCTTGGGATTTATTGTGGATTTCATGCATGTGTAGATTGATGTTTGATGTCTTTCCCAATCGACATCTACATAAGTGTAGCTTGGGATTTATTGTGGATTTCATGCATGTGTAGATTGATGTTTGATGTCTTTCCCAATCGACATCTACATGAGTGTAGCTTGGGATTTATTGTGGATTTCATGCGTGAATAGCTTGATATTTGATGTCTTTCCCAATCGACATCTACATAAGTGTAGCTTGGGATTTATTGAGGATTTCATGCGTGTATAGCTTGATATTTGATGTCTTTCCCAATCGACATCTACATAAGTGTAGCTTGGGATTTATTGTGGATTTCATGCATGTGTAGATTGATGTTTGATGTCTTTCCCAATCGACATCTACATAAGTGTAGCTTGGGATTTATTGTGGATTTCATGCATGTGTAGATTGATGTTTGATGTCTTTCCCAATCGACATCTACGTAAGTGTAGCTTGGGATTTATTTAGGATTTCATGCGTGTATAGCTTGATATTTGATGTCTTTCCCAATCGACATCTACATAAGTGTAGCTTGGGATTTATTGTGGATTTCATGCATGTGTAGATTGATGCTTGATGTTTTTCCCAATCGACATCTACATATGTAGCTTGGGACTTGTTGTGGATCTTATGCTTGTATGGCTTGATGCTTGATGTTTTTCCCAATCGACATCTACATATGTAGCTTGGGACTTATTGTTGATCTTATGCTTGTATGGCCTGATGCTTGATGTTTTTCCCAATCGACATCTACATATGTAGCTTGGGACTTGTTGTTGATCTTATGCATGTATGGCTTGATGCTTGATGTTTTTCCCAATCGACATCTACATATGTAGCTTGGGAATTGTTGTAGATACCACATATAGTTATGACTTGAGACTTGATGTTCATTGCAGTCTACATCTACAAGCCTATATCTTGGAACTTGTTGATGAACTCATTCGACAATATACTCATTATCCTGACCTTCATCTGGTTCAGTCGACTGGGGACATCCCCCATTGGCTCATGTAGAGTCAAGTTGAAGACCTGGCCTTCATCTGGTCAGACGACATTGTAGATTCCCCTGGTCCTTTGACCCGTAGTATGGGGATTATCCTGACCTTCATCTGGTTCAGTCGACTGGGGACATCCCACATGGCTCATAAAGAGTCAATTGATTATCCTGACCTTCATCTGGTTCAGTCGACTGGGGACATCCCCCATTGGCTCATGTAGAGTCAAGTTGAAGACCTGGCCTTCATCTGGTCAGACGACATTGTAGATTCCCCTGGTCCTTTGACCCGTAGTATGGGGATTATCCTGACCTTCATCTGGTTCAGTCGACTGGGGACATCCCCCATGGCTCATAAAGAGTCAATTGATTATCCTGACCTTCATCTGGTTCAGTCGACTGGGAACATCCCTCATGGCTCAAGTAGAGTCAATATATGACCTTCATCTGGTCAGACGACATTGTAGATTCCCCTGTTCTTTTGACCCGTAGTATGGGGATTATCCTGACCTTCATCTGGTTCAGTCGACTGGGGACATCCCCCATTGGCTCATGTAGAGTCAAGTTGAAGACCTGGCCTTCATCTGGTCCAGAAGACATTGTAAACTATACTGGTCCATGACTTGTAGTATGGAGATTATCCTGAACCTTCGTCTGGTTCAGTCGACTGGGAACATTCCCCATGGCTCAAGTAGAGTCAATATATAACCTTCATCTGGTCAGACGACATTTTTAATTCCCCTGGTCCTTTGACCCGTAGTATGGGGATTATCCTGATCATCATCTGAATCAGTCGACTGGGGACTTCCCCCATGGCTCATATAGAGTCAATTGATTATCCTGATCATCAACTGGATCAGTCGACTGGGGACATCCCCCATGGCTCATATATAGTCAATTGATTATCCTGATCTTCAACTGGATCAGTCGACCGTTGACATCCCCTATGGCTCATATAGAGTCAATTGATTATCCTGATCTTCGTCCGGATCAGTCGACTGGGGATATCCCTCATGGACTCATTTAGAGTCGAGTTCATCACATGACCTTCATCTGGACTAGAAAAATTTGAAGACTCTTCTGGTCCTTGACCAGTAGTACGGAGATTGTCCTGGCCTTTATTTGATTCAGTAGACTGGGGACATCCCATATGGCTCATAACGAGTCAAGTTCAGCACATGACCTTCATATGGTCTAGATCCTCTGGTCATTGACCGGCAGTATAGAGATTTTCCTGAACTTTCATCTGATTCAGTCGACTGGGGACATTCCCCACGAATCATGCCGAGTCAAGTTGAAGACCTGGACTTCTTCTGTCCAGTTTACACTTATCGTATGGAATATACTCATGAACCGTATTATGGTTCAGTCGACTGGGGACATTCCCCATGGCTTGTGTCAAGCCAAGTTGAAGACTTGGACTACTCATAAACCATGCATTGAATTCACTCTGTCGTATGAAACATGAACTAGTACATTCTTGACTGGTACGAGATACATCTTGTTGTATTCGACATATATTGAAATACTCTCCAAGTCAATGACTTCTTGACTTAGAGAGTATGGGACAAACTGTACGTGCCAAATTTGGGCCAGGGGTAAAATTGTCTTTTCACGTCAAAATTCAATACCAAAAGCCCACAAATATTGGCCCTTAAAAACCATATTGGAAGAACCCAGCCCAAAAGACTTTATTCCATCGGTACATAACGCTACAAATGAAAAGCCAAATAAGTAGACAGCATAAAACAATTGTTACTAACTATTCCTCTTTTTCTAAAAACACAAACACATGCAAATATTCTTCCACGCCGAAAGTTGAATCCAAAGCACGTTGTGGGCTCATCTGCCAGAGAGGTCAGCACTTATCACAGCTACAGAGTAATCTCTTTTCAGATCTATAAAATGGGAGATAATTCAAAGTTCTAGAGAGGCTTCTCGATGGCTTACTAGCTACTGTTCGTAGACAAAAGTTCTCAGAGAATTCCCTTCTTCAAAACACATATCATCGCCCTCACGGCCACTATAAGAAAGTTAAGGTAATAATAAGCCTTGCTTTCACATTTTATGCATTTACTACTCATTTCATACTACTGAATTGGGCGTCGGAGTGCCCCCGGCACCCACCACACCGGTGGGTAGTCTACTCCCGCTCACTCTACCTTTGTCTTGCAGGATCGCTAATGCCCTCAACCTACAAATTCTGATTGTGGACCTCGGCCGAAATCCAGCATCCACAACTATTAAGGCTTATGATGACAGTAAAAGGGGAGTTGAGGGTACCTTTGTGGCTATGGTCAAGGTAGGACCGATTGAAGATGAGGTTGAGTTCACAGTAGTGGACATCCCGGCTACTTTCGCCTTATTGTTGGGAAGACCTTGGTTTCACAAACTTGGGGCGTGCCTTCCACTTTGCATCAGATGATCAAGTTCCCGTATGAGGGAGAAGTTGTTACCATCCGAGCTGAGTTAGATAATGCCGTGGCTGCCTTGGAGATACAACCTTTCACGAGGTTTCAGGTGTCAGCTACTTTTGAGGAGTGGGTGGATCCTATGGTGGCTAGGATTATGGAGAAAATGAAGTTTGAGCCGGGTAAAGGTTCAAAATTACCAGATTTCAGAGGACAGACTACTCGGAAGGGTTTGGGGTATAAGTCTGATGAAGAAAAGCCAAAGGTCAAGAAAAAGGGCCTGAAACTGATGGAATGTTTTGTGAAAGCTTCAGGATATCAAGGGGAGCTTGAACCTGTGGAAGTTAATGGAATTGTGGTACCTGGGTTTGAGATCTTCCAGGATATGTTGGGTAAGAAGCTGATAGTTGAAGAAATTGTGAAGAAAGATGAAGAGAATTGGGAGGAAGAACTGATGAAGTTGGAGAGCCTTACTCTGGGAGAGGACGAAAAGCCTGAGGAAGACCTGATTGCAGAGGAAGGAGTGTCTATAGATGATGAAGACATTTACTTTCCTGATTTGTTTGAATGTACTTCTGTATTATCCAATAATAAAGACATCTCTTTTGCTTACTTGCCTGAGTCATTTCTATTTACACTGCACAAATCAAGCATATTTGACATCAGTTCAGCCAGAACTATTGCATTTAACTTGGGTACACTTGAGAACCCCAAGGAAATTCTGATTGCAAGTGAAGTAACCTCCGAATAGAGGGAGAAACTAGAAGAAGTGTTGGTCAGATATGCCAAAGTGTTTGCTTGGTCCTATGAGGACATGCCTGGGGTAGACAGAAACATTGCCCAGCACACGATACCAACTTATCCGAATATGAGGCCAGTAAAACAGAAACTCCGACGGATGAGACCAGAATGGGCTGAGAAAGTCAGAGATGAAGTTAAGAAATAGATAGATGTTGGGTTCTTGGAAGTAGTAAAATATCCCGAGTGGTTGGCTAATATAGTACCGGTGCCGAAGAAAGATAGGAAGGTCAGAATGTGTGTAGACTACAGAGATCTCAACAAGGCTTGTCCGAAAGATGATTTTCCTCTACCGCATATAGATGTTCTGGTTGATAGTGCGGCTTTATCTGCTATGTATTCATTTGCAGATGGATTTTCAGGTTACAATCAGGTTCTCATGACTGAGGAAGACAAACATAAGACTGCATTTGTTACTGAGTGGGGTACTTATTGTTACAAGGTTATGCCGTTTGGGCTTAAGAATGCGGGGGCTACTTATCAGCGGATGGCCGCTACACTTTTCCACGACTTGATGCACAAAGAGATTGAGGTGTATGTAGATGACATGATGGTGAAATCAGAGACAAGAGTTGGGCATATTGAAGCACTGGATAGGTTCCTTCGGAGAGTTGACAGATACAACATGCGGCTTAATCCCAAGAAATGTGTGTTTGGGGTGACATCAGGGAAATTGCTTGGTCATACAGTGGGAATGGACGGAATAGAGGTAGACTCCGAGAAGATCAAGGCAATCACAGAAATACATGCACCGAAGACAGAAAAAGAAGTCAGAGCATTCTTGGGAAAGATTCAGTACATCAGTCGGTTCATTGCCAAGTTGACATCAGTATGTGAGCCTATCTTCAAACTGTTGAGAAAAGATCAGCCAGTGAGATGGAATGAACAGTGTCAGACAGCCTTCGACAAGATCAGAGAATACTTGGTAAAGCCTCCTGTATTGAAACCTCCGAGACCGGGCAGACCTTTGATATTGTATTTGGCTATAGAATCAGAAGCACTGGGGGCAATGATGGTACAGGCTGATGAGACAGGGGTAGAACATGCAGTCTATTATCTGAGTAAGAATATGCTCCCGTATGAGGCTCGGTATCAAGAAGTTGAGAAGATCTGTCTTGCAGTGGTATGGGCTTCCAGAAAATTGCGGCATTATTTCCAGTCATACAAGATCCAGATAGTGGCCAAGGAAAATCCTCTAAAATATCTTCATTCGGTGCCTTCGCTAATGGGAAAATTGGGCAGATGGTTGGTATTGCTGACAGTGTTTGACATTGAGTATCTCACCTCCAAAGTGATCAAAGGGCGAGCAGTAGCAGAGTTTCTGGCATTGCAACCTGTTGAGGGGGATCAATATAAGTTTGAATTTCCATATGAAGAGATCCAAGCAATAACAGTTCAGAGATGGAAGATGTATTTTGACGGAGCGGTGAATTACAAGGGAGCCGAAATTGGGATCGTGATAGTAACCCCCGAGGGAGAGACTTTACCTTTGGCCAAGAGGTTGACATTCAGAGCGACTAATAACATGGCCGAGTATGAAGCATGTGTTTTTGGTTTGACAGCATTGATAGCCTTGAAGGCCGGGAGTGTGGAAGTCTACGGAGACTCTATGTTGGTGGTCCAGCAGATGCGAGGAGAATGGGAATTGAAAGAAGAACGGTTGAAACCTTACCTTCTTCACCTCAGAAAATTGGCACAGGTTATCCCCGAGTGTAAGTTTCAGCACTTACCGAGAGAAGAGAATCAGATGGCAGACGCATTGGCTACGCTCGCAGCAACTTGGGAAAATCCAGAAAAGTTAGTGATGAGACCGTTGATACTGACAACAGCGAGCAGACCTGTTTATGAGATAGAAAGAATTCTGGAAGTTGAGGTCGACGTCGGTAAACCTTGGTATTATGACATTCAGAGATATCTGGAACATGGCGAACTCCCGGAAGGGGCATGCAGAAAAGACAGAATAGCCATTCAGAAGTTAGCTTCCCAGTATGTGATTTTGAAAGGGGAACTGTACAAGAGGCAAGCAAACGGTATTCAGTTGAAGTGTTTGAGAAAAGAAGAATCTCAACGTGTAATGGAAGAAATACACGCCGGGGTATGTGGTCCGCACATGAACGGGTTGAATCTGTCCCGCAAGATAATGAGACAAGGTTTTTATTGGTCAACCATGGAAACAGATTGCGCGAAGATGGTGAAGCACTGTCATGATTGTCAAGCACATGGTAATTTGAATCACTTACCGCACACAGAGTTGCACGGGTTGTCGGAGCCGTGGCCTTTCTCAGCATGGGGAATTGATATGATTGGAGAAATTCGACCGAATTCATCGAATGGGCATCGTTTTATAGTAGTGGCAGTAGATTACTTCTCGAAGTGGGTGGAAGCCGAATCATTCTGCAGTGTTACATCAAAACAGATGGCGAAGTTTATAGCTCGGAACCTCATTTTTCGGTATGGTATACCGCATCATGTAGTGACAGACAACGGGGTTCAGTTCCAATGAGAGACGAAGGCAATGTTACAGAGGTACGGGATAGGCCACCACAAGTCATCACCGTACAGGTCGCAGGCAAATGGGGCAGTTGAGGCAGCCAACAAGACCATAAAGATGATTTTAGCCAAGATGACAGAGAACTGCAGAGATTGGGCCGAGAAACTACCATATGCTCTGTGGGGGTACAGAACATCAGTTGGACAGCAACAGGGGCCACACCTTACTCTTTGGTCTATGGAATAGAAGCAGTGTTACCAGTAGAAGTGTAAATATAGTATATGAGGGTATTAGCGGAGGCAGAATTACCGGAACATGAGTGGGTCGCACAGAGGTTTGATCAGTTAGCACTATTGGATGAGAAGAGAACTAAGTCTTTGTATCACATGCAGTTGTATCAGAAGAGACTAGCCCGAGCATTCAACAAGAAATTACGTCCCACCAAGATTTGAAAATGTGATTGGTACTTAAGCAGTCGAGGCCGTCGACGACAGATCCGAGAGGAAAATTCAGACCAAACTGGGAAGGACCTTACATAGTGCAGAAGGTAATGGGAAATGGAGCAGTGAAGCTATCAGACTTGGAGGGGAACGAGTTCACCGAGCCGATCAACGTAGACAGATTGAAGCAATACTTTGCCTGAGTGAGAGAAGACCGAACAGTCACCACGGGAATTAGCAGAAGACCTAACCCAACGGAATAAGAAAATCATTCATGCATACACGTAACATTGCATTCTCTTCGTGTTTGTTTTTGTTTTGTGTTCGCAGGTTCAAAGAAAGGAGAAAGCGTCAGAAATAAGCCAAGCATCGTCAGCGCAATTTCAGTTTTTGGGATGAGTCCCAAGGGGCGAGGCCCATATCAGCTTGGGGGCGAGGCCCATATCACGTCGGCTCGGGGGCGAGGCCCATATCAGCTTGAGGGCGAGGCCCCCGCTGTCAGTTGGAGTTCCGGGTCGAGGTGCCCAGGGTCGAGGTACCCACTACATCATCAGTTCGAGGGCGAGGTACCTATAGTCAGCGGTGTTGGGTCGAGGTGCCCAGGGTCGAGGTGCCCCCGTTGTCAGTTGTAGTTCCGGGTCGAGGTGCCCAGGGTCGAGGTACCCACTACATCATCAGTTCGAGGGCGAGGTCCATATAGTCAGCGGTGTTGGGTCGAGGTGCCCAGGGTCGAGGTACCCACTACCTCATCAGTTCGAGGGCGAGGTCCCTATGGTCAGCGGTGTTGGGTCGAGGTGCCCAGGGTCGAGGTACCCCCGCTGTCAGTTGTAGTTCCGGGTCGAGGTGTCCAAGGTCGAGGTGCCCACTACATCATCAGTTCGAGGGCGAGGTCTCTATTGTCAGTGGTATTGGGTCGAGGTGCCCAGGGTCGAGGTGCCCCCGTTGTCGGTTGTAGTTATTGGGATGCGTCCCAGGATCGAGGTCGACTGCAGCACCAACTCAGCTCGAGGCAGCAGCCGAGCCAGGTAAGTGAAAATGCATTGCATAACTTTGATATGATTGTTCAAAGCCACACACTGCACAAGTCCCATCAAAGTGGGGGCGACTATAGGCATTGCATTTTCGCATGTGAAACCCGATGATGAGTCTCAGTTGGAGGCACTACCTTTTTAGCTAAGGATATTGCGGGAAACGGAGGTCGGAAGGGGAAATTCAGAATAAGTACGTCATCAAGTTCATTTCACAAGTTCATTGTCTTCGTTAGTGCTGCGTTCGTTACTGTTCGTTCGAACGTCAGGCAGATTGCGGACGTTCGTGTAGCGTTCGAATGGTCGTTCGAACAGAGTCAGTATTTCTGGTTTTGCTGCTAGCCTCGCACCCCAGCCCAATTAGCCCCCAAAGCCCATAAAACACATCCCAATTAATAAAACACATTTAAAACACATGGGAAATTAAATTAAATATTAAATAAAATAATTAAACCATTTACCAATTAAATAAAACATAAAATATAATCATACCTAATAAAGATAAATCAAATATATTATATACCAAACTAAACAAAATCATATACTAAATTAAAAAGATGTCATGCCTAATTAAAATCAATCATAACAAATTAAAGATATTGTATTCCTAATCTAAGCCAAATTTGTCCCCCCTCAATCTTTGACTTTCCTTGCTCAACACAAAATCAAATCCCTTCCTTGTGAGACAAGGTGAAACCCTAGCCCTTCTCTATATAAACAACCCCTAACCAAGACATGCACTCCCCTGGCTCATACAGATAACTCTTACAAAAATCACAACACAAAGAGCCTTAGCCACTCACGGCAATAGCAACAAGAAGAACACAAACAATTCCATTCATCTCCTCCACTCCATAACCGAAAACAGCACCCCCCCTAAACCTCTACCCATCACCGAAAATCTCCCCCATACAGCAGCCCTCAATTACCGAAAATATACCTCCAAACAGCGGCCCAAACACACCCCAAACATCCCTTGAAACACGCCTGGACAGCGCCCAAACCACTCCCAAAACAGTCCCTAAAATCCCTTTAAACAGTAACATAAACTGCACTATAATCCTTGAAATAACCACACAAAACTACACTAAAAAACCACGAAAAACACTCGAAACAGTTCGTTGAAACGTCAAAAAAGGTGACCTGAACAGTGAGTAGCAAAGCAGAGACCGAACAGCAGCAGAACGGAGACCGAACAGCAAGCAAAATAGCAAAACAGTGAGCTAGGACGCTAAACCAGTGAACCGGAGAAGTTGAGGAGCTGTACCCCTTCCGACGTCCGTGAAACGCAAGCCGAAAGTTGGCAAAAAGGTTAGACCTGAGGGTATTTTTCACACTCATTTTTTTTTGTTTTTTTTATTTGTATTATCTATTGAGTATTGCTTGCATGATTGTCATATTGAAATGCATGTTGTGGCCCTTGAGTAGATAAATATGCATGAATTATGAGATGTTGTATGTTGTGGCTTTGGAATAAAATGAGAGATGTGTCAACTCTCGCGGTATATCGGATGGAAACCCGGACATAAATTTCATAGCAGATTCCGAATGGACAGTAGTATGATCTGTACTCGGGATACAACTCCACGTACCGCTTGAGTAAACGGCACCCTCTTTTGTTTTGTGTTGCTTTGGTTTATTTATTTTTTCGTCACTTGAATTCTGCATATTGCTTATTTATGCATAATTCAATCGAGCGCATGGGCTTAGTAAGTGGAATAAAAGATCCCTTATGGGGAGGGGTTAAAGCCCTTTACCACGATGCTTTACCGCGCCGGTTGATGTGTGTTCGGTTGAATGCAAGATACGTTCAATCGGGCATACTAAGTCTGATATTATTGTTTTTTAATTCTTTGTATGCGTGATTCAATCGAGCGCATGGGCTTAGTAAGTGCAATGAAAGATCCTCTATGGGGAGAGGTTAAAGCCATTTACCATGATGCTTTTCCGCGCCGGTTGATGTGTGTTCGGTTGAATGCAAGATACGTTTAATCGGACATACTGAGCTTGACATTGTTATCTTTATTCTTTGTGTTGTATGCATCAGGTCTGGTTCCGTTCGAACGCGTTCTCGAACGCTACACGAACGCGAACCTTCTATTTACCGTTCGAACGCGTTCTCGAACGCTACGCGAACGCACACGCAATTTCTTAGTCTCATCATGCATCAGGTCTGGTTCCGTTCGAACCCGTTATCGAACGTTATACGAACGCGAACCTTCTGTTTACCGTTTGAACGTGTTCTCGAACGCTACGCGAACGCACACGCACTTTCTTAGTCTTATCATGCATCAGGTCTGGTTCCGTTTGAACGCGTTCTCGAACGCTACACGAACGCGAACCTTCTGTTTACCATTTGAACGCGTTTTCAAACGCTACGCGAACGCGCACCCACTGAACTGAGTCCTTTTTATCAGATTTCATACATAGTTTTCCTAGTAGCTATCCCCACACGTATGAATACAATGTGTTTAATGTATTACAATTCATATACCTATGTCATGATAACATTTGAGTATTATTCCTTGTGGTATATCGGATGGAAACCCAGACATAAATTCCGTAGCCGATTCTGAATGGACGGTAGTACGGTCTGTACTTGGGATACAATTCCACGTACCACTTGAGAAGGTGCTCACATGTGTGCTTGTGTGGTTAGTATGTGTGCTTGTGTTTTCTTGAATATAATATGCCAATGAAGTTGTATGTTTGTCGCTCCTTTGATGTACTTCCAAGCATGCAATCTTAGATGTGAAATATATGTGTAAGTTTTATTTTGTACATGTGAATTTAGAAGCATGATACTCTTGGAAATATGTGCTACTTAAGCCTGATTAAATTATTACATAAATCCTTTCATTACAAGTGGCATGAGTAAGGGACCATTCCGAACCCAACGGTTTGAGGTCTTCCCTTGCGAGGGGTGAGTGCGGCCTTAAATCTCATTTTCCCGGTTCACACCAGGTGGCAACTCCATTATTCTCTGGTTTAGTCCCCAGTGACTACTCCGTACTCCCGACCGGGTCGCGAGCCCGGGACAGCATGCGTCGTCTAATTTCTGTGTCCCACAGTTATCCCAATCAACGTACATAGATAAGATCTTGGAACGGTACAGTTTTGGTAACTGTAAGACAGCAAACATACCGTTCAGACATGGGATTCATCTTTCAAAGAAGATGTGTCCACAAACAGAAGATAAGAAGGTTAGAATGTCTAACCAACCTTATGTTTCGTGTTTGGGTAGCATAATGTATGCCATGTTATATAAAAGGCCTGATATCAGTTTCGCTGTTAGCGTAACTAGCCGATATCAGTCCAATCCAGGTAATGACCATTGGATGGCCATTAAACATATCATAAAGTATCTTAAAGGTACCAATGATAAGTTAATAATTTATGGAGGAAACGAACTGCAGGTTAATGGGTATATAGACTCCGATTTTCAATCGGATCCCGATGATAGAAAGTATACGTCTGGAATTGTCTTTACCCTTAACGGAGGTGCAATTTGTTGGAAGAGTTCCAAACAGGGATCGACAGCTGATTCCACCACTGAGGCTGAATATATTGCAGCTTCTGAAGCTGCAAAAGAGGCTATGTGGATAAAGAACTTTATCACAGAATTGGGAGTTGTACCAAGTATCGAGAATGCGATTCCGTTATACTATGCTAATACTGGAGCCATTGCACAAGCAAAGGAACCGAGGGCGCATCAGAAGTCGAAGCATGTGGAACGCAAGTACCACATCATTCGAGAGATCGTGTCGCGATGGGATATTATCGTGTGCAAGGTACCGAGTGAAGATAATGTAGCAGACCCGCTGACGAAGGCCATACCTCCGAAGTTGTTTGATAAACACGTGGAGTCGATGGGTATTAGATACAATCGATATTGGCACTAGAGCAAGTGGGAGATTTTGTTGGGGTTGGTGCTCAGAGCGCCAATTCCCGGTTGTATTTCTTTTGAATACTTCTGTAAAACATTATTATTATGAATAATATATGCAGTTTCTATAATATAATCTATCTTATTAAATGGTAAAGACGTATTGACCTTAGAATGATTAGTCATGGTACAGTTGCAAAAGCGTCGCAACGGACATTGAGTAGTATCATGACGCTGTCATTCTCAGACAGTTCCTGGTCAAGGTTTACACTACTTGGTCAGTATAGTAAACCCGTTGAGACCGGTACATGTTGTATACTGGAATAATTGATTCCAATGGTTTCTCAATGAACCATTAGTCTTGGAGACTAGTATAGACGTGTAGGTGTTTATAGCGGATAAACACTGAACGACTCACCGAAGATTCTTAATGGATGGTACACCAGCGTCAATAAGAATCTTCTTGGGTTGAGTAGCACTTGTGATTCTTAGACTTGAGATGCCATTGTGGGCACATGAGACATCTTCTACACTTAGACGGCAGTCACGTCACCGATCTATTAAGATCAGACCTCCGCCTGTTCGTTGGGTGTAGATAGATCCTCAGGGTGTCCTATGTGTATCAAGATAGGATCCGCCAGTTCTGTGTACCAGAGCATAGGTAGTCCATATGATTAGCAATCAGATAAAACCATGGGCCCGTGGTAAAGTTTAGAAACTAGTTCTAAACATTCTTTTTGAGATTGATAATAGAATAGTCGACTGGATAATCCCGATAGAGATTTGACGTTTACATCTATATCTCTGGGATTTATCTGGATACCTGTGACGGAGGAATTATACATTTGCCTTGACCTCGACCTGTATGGTTCAGCGAGATTATCCGTGATTGTCATAATCTACGGGTGGATAGATTATGGACACGAAATTAGATTTCGTGACGGATATACCTGAATCTAGAGAGTCTTAATAATGAAACATACTCGTAGAGCACTAGAGCAACATTAATAAATAATATTGATTATTTATAAAGTCGTTTAAAGGTTAAACGCAAGATACGTGCTAAAAGAACTAAATAGTCATTTGCTTAATTATTGTGTATTTACATTAATACTTGATTAATTTAAATACACATTAATTAATAGTCAAAATGAGTTATTTGACTTATATCCTAAATGAATATATGTTTTTAATATTTAATGTAAATATTATACATATATTTAATATATTTGTATTTGATTAATTAATTAATTATTTAATTGTTAAATGATTAAATTAATTAAAATATAAATATCTTACATTAGGATATATTAAGCAAATGATGTTAGTTGCAATTGTTGACTTAAATAAATATCTATAAAGTAGTTTTAGATATTTATATTAAGATAACAATGCATTTGTAATGAAAATGAAATGAAAAACTTGTAATTTCATGCTTGTTGAATTCGGCCATAGGCTAATTTGCACAAGTATAAATTGTTTTCATTTGCTTTTCATTTGGTTAACCTAATACATTTCACAAAACATAAATCTCTATTGAAGAAGCTAAAGGAACTTTGAGAAAAAGAAAGACAAAATCAAAAAGGCTTGGAAATTTAGTAAGTTTCTCAAACTTGCTATTAGTAAGGAATTTGTTCCTTAGGTTCTAGGATTTAATATATGATATTCTTAGGATGTCTCTTTCTTTGTTCCTTGTGGTTTTTGTTGATGGAAGTTTTGGTGAAGTGTGAAGCATGTGTAATGAAGGAAGTGTATAACTATTGTAGTAATAAACTTTCTTTTAAGGTTTTAGAAACCATGTTGCTAATCTAGAGTTTTTGATCCACTCTTAAATGACCTAGATTTGATCTTGAGTTGTTTCATTGTGTTGAGACTTGGATTGGATGGAAGAATGATGATTGAAACATTTGATTTAACCAATTTGGTCTAATTTGTCCAATTTGATGAAATTGAGAAATTAGGGTTCATGACCAATTCCAAATTTGGGGCTTTTCATATATGTTGTGTATTTGGGTGTGTATATGATGCATATAAAGTTTCATGTTGATTGGATTACATTAGGATGTGTTTTGAAGCATGAAATGACCAAATGGCCAAAATGTGCACTAATGAGTGCATTCGGCCTTGATGATGATTTTGGGTTTTTTTTGTTGCTTTTGTTGTTTTGATGTTTTGAACATGCTAAGTTCATCTTAGAAATGATTTAGAATCATTCAAAATTGATTTGATCAATTTCGGACTAAAATGGACAAAAATACAAAGTAAGGGTATTTCGGTAAATTCACTTAAATATGATTTATTGAATTTATTTTCATAATTTGATTATTGGAATGTTAAATAAATATGTTTATTTAATTAATCCGAGAAAAAGTTTTGAAATCGGAAAAATACGATTTTCCACCGTTTCCGCTGCGTTACCGGATTCACCCCCCAAAACCCCTATAAATACTTCGTACCATAATTGATTATGAATCCTATAACGAGTGGCTCATTCTTTAGCTTCGTACGATGAATGTTCACACCACCACATTGGGATGTGTGGTACAGGGTAATAAGGGTGTAAGAAAAGTTGCACAAAGTGTCTACCAACATGAGCAATAGCTATTTCTTGACACTCATGCTCTGGAACTGCAGGGGACCTTAATGGTAAGTGAGTAAAACAACTCCAAACATTCTCAGCAAATGTATGCAGTACAAGATTGTACATCGATGCGATGACAATTCATAAACTCATTGAGTCCATCCAATGTACCTCTGGTGCCGGCGACTAGAAGAAATGCAGTAAGTGTAATAGATTGTTTGCCCATCCGTTTGATGGATAAAGTCGATCATATAAATCCTTATTTTGTTGAATTTCTTTAATAAGATCGCATCGTACCTGACCCCAACCTTCTTCGCCATACCCGATTAGTGCAGTTATTGCTCTAAATCCATAATGGCCATCAGCTTGAACATCAATAGTGTGAGAAATATAATGTTGATATGTCATAGGTAATTTCTTAATATAGGTATCACAGATCGGTGGAACTTGAGACTGATCATGGGTTGATCGCCTCTCATGACCCTCTTTTCATAGAGTCGTTACAGTTGGTTGAGTGACCATTGATCATTAAGTGGATGCATATCCAAAAGAAGGTATGCGGCGTCTGATTTGCTCATCTCTGCATGTAGGTCAACCTCTATGTTCATTGTTGTACGAATGGACTCGAATTGTCCTTTGAGATGGATCTGTCATATCGAGAAACTTTTCTATCATATGCTCACGCATACATGGATCTATCTCATCCAATATTTCAACAATGTTTGATATCATGTTATGTCGTGTTGCATCGTAATTGAACTCGTGTACGTGCATAGATAACCTCCTCCAATGTGCGGTAACACTTTGTATCAGAATTGGAATGGAAAGATAAAGGTAATATGAAATATTGTGACCGCATGGCAATCAGTATATTATTTTGAATAAACAGTTGCATATGCGGACTAGTTGGTGAGATGCTTCATCAACACATTTTAACTGATCATAAATGTACTCCATCGCTTCTAATGAAATCTGACACCTTATTTGATTAAAAATCTCCTCACGCAAATGTGTATGGCGTGGAATGTTCAAAGATTTCTCGAATGACTTCTGAATTTCCCCAAACTGAATTCTCAACATCTTGTGTATTTTTTCAAAAGATATTTGTAGGGATGACATGGTATTTCCCAAATATAACTTCAATCTCGAATGTGCAGACTCAGTCTTGTAATTAAAAAAACATTGTATTTTTTCATTAGCAGCACAATAATGACCAAAATTAAATTAGTAAGGCAATAAAATAACTATACGTTTGACTTGAATTGCTCCCCATGTGCATACATGTATCAATCCATGCTGAAATAAATCGATCTCTATAAGGGTGTAACCATGTCTCCCAAAGATAATTTAGAGCACCATTGTATTGTTTGAACTCATCGCGTATCACCTCTCATTTCTGCTGGTAAGACCACTGTGTTGATAAATTAATAAGAGAGTGTCATGATGAATAAAAGTGTTTCCACTGCATACCAAGCATAGGACTACATTTCTTCATTACGCACTTATTTATGTGCCAAATACAAAGAATGTGACTAGCCATAGGAAAACATATTTCAATGGCTTTAATGGGTCTCAAATCATGATCTGAAACAAATACCGATGGCAACGAGGCCCCATTTTCAACCATCCATTTATTCAATATTGATAATGCCCATGTTAGTTACTCTGTTGTCTCATTACTAAGATATGTGAACATAAGCGAGTAAGTTCGCATTGTGGATGTGATACCAACAACCTCCAATAGTGGTATCTGATACATGTTGGTATTGTATGTGGCATCAATGATCAATACAGACGGAAAGTTAACAGATAGCTCTAGGCTTTTAGGATGAACCCAAAGAATATATGTAATTTCATTGGTGTCTGGATTTGTAAGGTAATCATGAAGGTATTTTTTATTAATCAATTGATCCAAAACATATTGAATATAAGTTAGAACACCCCGTTTAGCTTCTTTGTTTATGGAAATAGCATTATAAATGCTTCTGATTCCCGTAGTATTTGACGGGTCTCTTTCTTTTAAAATACTAAGAATTTCACCGGGTGCGGTGCTGTTGGTAGAGGTGTGCATCAGTCGGTTCGGTCGGTTAATCCTTGATTTTTTAACCGAACCGAAATTTTTCGGTTAAGTAAATGTGTAACCGATTTAACCATATTATGACACATAACCATTAACCAATTTAACCATTATATTTCGGTCGGTTTTGGTTAATTCGGTTATTAACCAGTCCAACAAATATAAATTCATCAACTCAACATTCAACAAAGCAATTTAACACAAATATAAATTCATATTCATCAAATTTAATATTTAACCCAATATTATGAAATTTTGGGTTTCTTAATAGCCATTAATTTAATAATTTTTGGTTTTAACAATTTATCTAATAATCGGTTTATGAAATTTTGTTATTTACTTATTTAGGGTTTTGAAGCATGTATATTTTTCGGTTAATCGGTCGATTCAGTTATACGAATCTCATAACCGTAACCGAATCGAATAACCGAAAAAGTTAAAAAATTTAACCGCAAAAATCGATTTAATCACAATAACCAAACCGTTATAAAAAATGGGTCGGAACGGTCGGTTAATCGGTTAAAATCGATTAATCCACACCCCTAGTCGTTGGCCATGTCGAGCACAAATTGTTTCTTTATAATGGTTTTAGCATAGACGGATACTCATGACCATTAAGATATTCTGCTACTTGATGGTTATGGAAACCACATGTAATCTTTAATCCCCACATAACACTGTCTAGAGGTATTGATTTACCTCGCAGCTCAATTGGGTATTCACATTTTCTTGTCTCACTATTCCTTACTATGGATTGACCTTCAACATATATTGTGGCGGTTTGTACTTTCCTCATCTTTCACACATAAGATGGCACTTTGGCAGCTTGCCGCCTTTTAAATTAGTAGAATTTTTAATCACTATCACAATATTATTTTCTAGACCAACTCTTTTCGCCCAATTTATCATATCTTCTCTACTTTCAAATATCTATATATAAAAAAGATAACGAAGACGTATAAATAACAAAATATGCATAATTTCTCTACTTTAAAATTAAATAGAGAATATACATAATACAACGATAATAACTAACATTGTATGTAGTAAATTCAGTTGTATAATCGCGACTATTGTTGGAGATGCTTTCCCCATTTAGAACATCATTCTCACATGATCAACTATCCGAAAATGAGCCCAAGTTATAGTTATCCATAATATTTTACTAAGATGATAACTCTATTATAAGAAGAGGGAATGATATGTTGAAGGGGAAAGAGAAAATGAGATGAGAGATACTCAAATGATCTTACCTTCAAACTTGCAAACTACCTTTTTATATAAGAAGTAAACACAAATAAAACAAATAATTTTTAATAAAGTAAAAGTAGATATTGATACTCATTTACGAAATTAAATTAGACAAACAACTTTTAATAAAGAAAATATAAAATTAGAATCAGAATCAACACTACTTTTAATAAAGAAATTTTTTTAATAAAGTAAAAGTATATATAGATACTTATTTAAAAGTAAATAAGACAAACAACTTTTAATAAAGTGAAAATAAAATCAGAATCAGAATCAATACGACTTTTAATAAAATAATTTTTTCTACTTTCAAAATAAATAAATAAAATATGTATAAAAAATATATTATATTTATTAAACAAATAAACTATCAAAAAATTTATTTTATAAATTAAATTTATTTGGTAAAATTATATTCTTTTTTTTTTTACATAAGTAGTGTTAATTTAATTAAAAAATAATCAAAAAAATTAAATGAATAAATACGAAATTTGTAATATTTATTAAACAATAAAAAAAATATATATATAAAAAGCAAAAAAATTAAATTAAAAAAAAATTATAAAATAAAAATATTTAATTAATAAAATGAAATAAGTATATATTATATATATTATTTGAGAGAATTTTTATTACAATATACATATATTGGGGAGGGATTTAGAGGGATTTTTTTATTAAAGGGAGGGGCATTCCGTGAATTTGCATAATTCTGTTATTTATGTAATGGTGATACCACATCACGTATTCAATAATTCAATAACATCTTACCAAATATTTTAAAATAGTAAAAAAAAAATTGATTAAATAAATTATAATTATATTTAATACAATTCCACAAGATTGATGGGTGATACCACATCACCCTGAGGAACAGAAACGGTTATGATGGTGTTACAGAATTGCTAACATGAAACACACAAAAAGGTTAACAAACTTCACCAAAAGAACAATGAAAGCACACATGAAATCATACACAATATTTCCAAAGTTTGAAAAAGAAAACACAACAACAACATGTTTCACTAATTGGCCAATCTTCCCAACCCTCTATGCAACACACAGCATCTGGATTGCGCTTCATCGCCAGGCTTCGAAGAGCTCTGTCCTTGAATTTATTAGGCCTATAATCCCAGCTCCCTTGCTTTTCTCTACACGCCCTGCTGTCAAAGCCATTGACTGCTCATTGAACTTCTTAGGTCCCTTCAGATCGGTTTTAATCCTGGAAATGTTGGTTTGAATGCCTCTACTTGAACCTGCAAGTCCATTTGTTAAGGAGTTAACTTGAGATATAACGTCACAAGGACAGTTATCAGCAAGATAACAAATTCCTGAAGGAATGACGTTCTCGATCGAGGTTAGTAAGCTCTGAGAGCTGGTTTCAGTTGTGGAATCGGGTTGATTAGGATGAGGGCTCTCCAAAGCAGGCTCTGTAGTATCGAAAAAATATTCCTCTTCATTCCCCTCGTTTGCCTGATCCTCAGTCTCCACACGATATAAGGCTGAGGAGCTTTGGTGTCCACTCCCATCAGAAGGCTCTAGGCGGGAAACAGGAATTGATTCCACATCCGGTCTTCCCTTTCTTTAAGAGTCTTAACGATTAGAGTCTTGAGAAAATTCATCACTTGGACGGCATACATCAATGCAGTCAAAGGATCTGACATCTGCAATCAACAGAAATATTTAGGGATGTTATCAAATTAATGCATGATTAAAACCATACTTGTAGTAGTAAAAAATAAAAGACCATATTAAATCTAAGTTCCTGAACAGAGAAGCGCAGCAGACAATACTACCAACCCAAGTTCAATAACCAATATTTAAAGAGGCAGGACTGTCCTAAATGAAAAAATCTCGCGGACCTAATGAATCATGCTCAAAAGAAGACAGATTAACATTGTGGTCAAATTCTCACTTGAGTCATATTTGGTGCAAACACCATAGCGATATTTCTTGCATTCATTTTGTTAAAATGTTCCAATTGTGCAACATCTGCCATCAGATTTATAGCCCAATCGAGCAAAGCTGCTTCTGTTGGAGGGAGGAGCCTCACAAGTCGAGCACATTCTTCTTCTGACTGGGATTGCATTACTTGCTCCGGTGAAAGAGAGTCCAGGACACCCGTCGGAAGTTCTCTAAACCATGCCTACAGTTGACACCAATCAGAACAAGACAAAACAAGAAGTCAGCAAGGAGAAGCTTACATCACTTGCATGACAAATGGAAAGTTTAACAACCCATAAGAAAAGCTTTATAAATCCAGTACAAACTAAAGACAAGCTGTTATAGCATAGGCCTCATGGGCAGAACATCAAGTTTTGAAAATAAAGCCTTCTAAAAAAGAGGATGAGGAGAAGTCCAGCCATGATTAAGAAGCAAATCTGTACCTTTATGAGACCAGCTAAGCAATGCACATCAATGTCCTCTGGTACCACTCCCCTATTTAATTGGTCTCTGACATATTCCTCCTGGCCGTTCTCCGCATTAATTCTAAAAATTCCTTCTGCCTACACAATATTAAGTTGGATAGTTTAATGTGTATTGAAGTTGGAACTCGCATATTCATATCTCTTACAAAATCTTTTTAATGAATCAGAGAGAGATAAAAATAGAAATATTTTGTTTTCTTGTTGCTCCACAACATTAAGATTTGCATGGAACTCAAGCTTCTATTAGCTGAATTACGTTAAATAACGCATCATTAACATGGGTAGATTAATCTCTCATTTAATTAGTAGATTGATCCCCATTTAATTATCACATAAGCAACAGTAAAAGAAAGAACATACCTGCAAGCCTCCTTGAGCATACAAGTGCCTTTGCATCAGTAGTAATATTGTAGGCACACTATTCCCTCGTGAATCAAATGAAAGTTGCATAGACTCTGTTGAAACTCCAAAAACTTTTGCACTACAAACAAAGGATATCTTAGTCAACGGTGTACATAAGGATCGAGACTGCAATGTCCTGATGACAGACAGAAAAATGAATTTCACAACAGATAAGAAATGAATGTGAAAGTTGAAACTAAGTTTACATATCTACACCAGTCTCTCCTTCAATGATATATATAGGTACATGCATAAAAGTAGCGAATTAAAATGAAATTTACTATTTGATGCATATAATCTGTCTGTATGCAAGAATGAATCAGCTCCCCACAAAAGGGAAAAGAAAACCAGAACTGGAATAAGTCAATTATGTAATGACTTGAGATACCAAAGGAACATATAAATATCTTGCAAGGTAACCTCGACCAATGTACTGTACAGTATGATATAAGCTGAAGTAAAGATTGATGCTAAATAGTTTTCTACCACATGAGGATCAAAATTAGGATTTTTAACTCAGCAGATGCACGTATTTTACACATTAGTAAAGCTAAGATTAGCAGGCATGGACACGAGTGTCCAATGCAGTGGCTCAAAAAATCAACACCAAGATATGGCTAAATATGTGTGTATTTTTGAATTTTAGGATATCAATGTATGATCAACCATGACTCACTGTTTTTTTAATTGATAAAACAATGATACCTTTATAACACCAGCAATTTCAACAATTTTTCCACCAACAATGCAAAGCACTTAAGCACCCGAACCAGTTTTATTAATTGCATGGACATGAATTCATCTACAAAATTTACACGTGATATTGGGCACCAATGGACACAGTGATGTACCCTCATGTGTCTTCTGAGTTCTGACCTGCCTATTTTCGACAGAAGAAGTTTCCAACAAAATGTAGTGTGAAAAATATAGAGTTAAAAAAATTTCCTTTGAACTGCAACAGGCTCAACTCACTAATGCTTAATTGCTTATCCATCATTAAGTTGCACCCTATAACCCAAGGGCAACAGACCCACCCCCGGAAAATACAATGTAAATATGAAAAGCTAAAGCAGATGAGAAAAAAGAGATGCATGACCATTCAGCCAATGAAAGTGATCAGAGAATGTTCCATAGAAACATGATGGATGATGCTATGAAGAAACAAATTTTGTTAACAAATTACCAAAAGAAGTAAACTTATATATTGATTTAATGACTCAGCTAACCACTAACTAATCTCATTTAATCAAACCATATTATTCTCTCTGTGACATCATATTTTGCATAAACCATATTTCCAATTATGGTAAGTTTACACATCAGACAAGGAAAAAACTCCAATAGAATACTCAAATTCATGCCTTAGAAAGCAGAAAGATTATTTAAAGAGCGTAAGCAATTAGAAATTAAAAACTGAAGCAATTGGAATGCAAAATGAAAAGTTCTGGAAATATCTGAACTAATTCAGTTTAATGAAACCCAAAAGAGAATCACACCAAACAAACCAACCGATTAATTTTCCAGAAACCCAAATAAGAAATACAAAACGCAGAAACAGAATCACCACAAAATCATAAAAATACAAAAAATAAAAGGGAATTTTTACAATGAAAACAAACCTGGCACTGGGGGCTCTTCTGGGAACTTCAGGCTCAAATTCAGCAGGCAAGCCAAGAAAGCCATTAAACCTATCAAATGTAACATGTGCAACATGCCTAACATTGGTGGGCAAACCAATCTCCATTGAACAAAGCTCTTTCCCAATACTACAACCCACCAAAGACTTTCTAAATGCAGCCACCAACAATGTCAATAAAGAAAGCTGATCCCCTTCACCTCTCTCCCTCTCTTTCCTCTCTTCTTCTTCTTCCTGTTCTTGCTCTTGCTCAAGCTCAAGCTCAAGCTCTCTTTCTTGGTCTTCTTGCTCTCTTTCTTGAACTATATCAGCTATACAAATGCTTGAACCAAGCCCCTGCTGTAAGCTGATATTGCTATTATTGCTGCTGTTATAATTATTGGGGGCACATGGAGTGGAAGAGGAGCTTGAAGGAGAAGGGAAGTGATGAGGAGGAGATGATTGGAGTACTTCAGTCATTGTAGTAATGAAAAAGATTCAATTTTTATTTCTAATTTGCTTTATTTGAGAGAAAATTCACAAGCAAGAAATTATCTTTGATGGGTTTTTAGTATTTTTTTTTTTTTTCCTTTTAGTGGGGTTGATTTGAAATGAAGAGTCAAGCTTGGATTTTGAGGAAGAGTGGAGTTGGATTCAAGAAAGGGAAAGGGCTTCAAAGTGTTGGATGGTAAGATGTGATTATCAATATCATTCCATCATCACTTTTTTTATTTTTTTTTTATTTTTTGAGAGAGAGATTATTGGACATTTTTTTGTAGCCACCTGTTTTATCACCTTCCATTAAAGATTCCTTTTGTTTTTATGTAACTTCCTTGTTAGATAATCTTCAATGATGTTTTCTATATAACTCCTGATATTTTTTTTTTTTTTAAAAATGACATCATTTTTAATTTAAGAAATTCTCGGAGAGGTTTTATTCCAAATTTTTTTTATATATCTCTTAGATGATATAAAATATTTTTATTTTATAGATATTACAATATCAATTGATTGATTTTTACAATAGTATTGATTCATGTGTATGGATAATAGCAAGTGTTGTTAAATACTTCACTTCCTATATCTAAGACATGATATGGATTTTCCGGCCCCTTCAAGAACATCTCCCATATACTTCATATATAGCTCTCTACATATATCAAAAAATGACATCATTTTTAATCTAGGGAATTATATGAAAGGATTTACTCTGGTATACTTATATATAATATAAAATATTTATATTTTGAAATTTATTGAAAAATCATATAAATATACTTATAGTGTTGCCAGAGACTAAAAATTTACAAACATGAGATTGAAATCAATTTTTTTTTTTTGAATATTCGAAAAATAGCTACCAATAATTTTAAATTCTTATAAATATTTATGAGGGATTAATCAATAAATAGCTACCAAACACATATATAACTCTTGGAACAAGACAATGAATTAAATTATGAGTTAGAAGTTGTTGATGCTAAAGAGAGAATGAGAGATTATGTGGTGTTAAATGTTAGGTGAGTTGTAATTAAACCCTAATAGGCCATGCTATCATGTGGTATCATTAATATACTAATTCAATTAGATTTATTTAATTATTATTGTATTAGGTCATAAACGTGCACATCACATGTACAATACAAAGCAGCAGCTAAGAATATTCACTCCCCACGATTTTTATTTCTCTGTTACATGTTACATTATTTTTTGGGATTTGGATTCGGTTATTTACTGAATTTTTTTATAAATTATAATTGATGATTATTGAATAAGAATTTACATCTAAATATCATTTCTAGTTAAAAATTATACATTTCAAATTTAACAATATAGCCGTTGTATGGTAAATTTGCCCTAGTTTTTTTTTTTTTTTTTTTTTAAAGTATTTATGGAGAAAGCAAAATGAAAAAGCTAGAAAGTGAAGTGAATAACAGTCATATGGTATTTGAATTGCATGCATAATTGCTTTTATTCTTCGTACAAAGTTTCTGAAAGACTGGAAACTGCTTAGAGAATGATTTCTTTTTCAGTTTTGCTAATCTTTATGGAGCGTCGTCGTATAAAGACCTGGAAAAAAAAATTGCCAAAAAGATAACATTCAAAATAATGGAGCTGAAGCTTTAACAAAAAAATTATACCCGTTGTGATTGTGAGTTGTTTATCCGTAGAACTAGATACTGTTTCAAAAACCAAACACTGAATAATTTATATCAGCTATACAAATAAGCAAAAGCTAAAGCTCTCACAAAGAAGAAATCAGTTTGGCATTTCTAACGGCTTTGAATATATTATCAGTTTGGCGGCCGGGTCCGGGGCTTTTTTGCCACCCTTACTTGGGAGGCTAGAAAATAGGTTGTAGTTGATGGTACATCTTTGGTGTGGTCGTCCCTCATTTTATAAAATGAAGATGCCCGCTTATATCTAAATATGGACTCCGATGCACAAAAAAAAAAAAAAAAAAATCAATACTACATACGCCCTCACCTGAAAATGATTATGTAGTTGTTGATAGCAATGAAAGATACATAAAAAAACTTGTTTCATAACACTTCTAAATCAGAGCTATAATTTCATATTTAGCACCAAAATTAGTGCTACAAAAGGATCTTTGGCAAAAAAACGGAAGAAAGAGACAAAAACAAGAAAGAATTTGAACAAATATTAGGCCACTGATTCCATCTGGCATCGAGTTTGAGGAACCAACAGACTTTCATTGAGTAAAAATGATAACATATTTACCAGCACATAACCATAGATTGATCAGAGTGTCAAGCTCCATACTGCTAAGCACACAAGGGAAGACAACAAACGGGTACAAGAAGTTACAGAGTGAAACAGACATGCCATTTAAATCTGTGAGCATCATTTTAATACACCTGTTCCCGGTTCTGGTTCAGTATCAAATATCAATAAAATAGGAAGCACACACAAAAGTATAATCAAAGTGTTAAATGACTATGAATTCATTTTGTTGTCATTCAATGACTAATTCTAGTTACCTGTTAAAATAAGCTCCCTTAGAATAAGCATTACAAAGAAAATAAGCTCCCTTAGAATAAGCAATACAAAAGAGCAGAAGGTACATCAAACCCAATGGAAAACCTAAGTCACTGTGCTCTGCTTACAGGTTCGAGAGCTTCAACGGTGACTACACTATTTCCTCTAATAACCTGCAGTAAAATTTGATATGAATTAAAAAAAGGCCGCAGGAAAATCATACTCAAATGGAAGCTTCACTATTACGAAAACTAGCAAAAAAGACAGAAACACTCACCACCATCCCGATATCAGTTTTCTCATTGCCATTCACCTCAACAGTGTTGTCTATTACGAGATTCATAAACTGATCAAAGCCACGAAGTGTTCCAACAATCATCCTATTAGCATTGAGCTTGACTGCATTATAAAATAGGAAATGAGTCAATATTCCAAAATAAAATTAAACTTCCAAGCTATAATAATCTGATGGGAAATAGTGGAGCATTTGAATGTTGATTGAATATAATTGTCCACAATGGAAGACACCACAGAGTTGATTCCTTTTTTTATTCAACTGGTTGTTAACGAGGGTGTATCACATAACAATATAGTTTTCCATCAATAATCGCTTACAGACAAGCGCACACAGTTAAAAACTAATTGATCAAACAGTAAAACCCACAAAAGCAGTTCAATGTTGTCAAAAAACCAGATGCAACACAACTGTTCACCAAAGACATGCAAGAGATATTACATCAAAAGACAAAAACATGAAAATACATTACATGTGGATATTACCCCAAGATATAATGAAAAAAAAATTCATGTGGATCGTCAAAAGAATCGCACAGTACAAGCAAACTTTACTCCATAACTGCAAATGGAAAATTAACAGCCTGGAATGGTACTTCCTGACCCAAGAGAAAAGGCAGACCGAACACTCAAATTCAGTAATTAATTTGTAAAGTAACTGCAGAATGTAATACCCAGGAATGATAAAACCATACAATCAACCCTCAAAATACATCAGAACGGACAAAGTCAGCTCCTTAACTAAATGAACTACAAATCATAATTGTGGACATAAAAACTAATTGAAACAAGTTTACAAACTACCACGGCTGAAATTCATGAAGGCAATCCTAGATAAAACAAGCAACTCGAATAAAATTTGTTCAGTATCAGTTATTTCGTAAATCTAACATAAACAAATTATCGGAAATGAGTGGAAGAAGAAAACTTACTCTGAAGCTTCTTATCCATGTACCTGTAATTTAAAAACAAAGAGTCCCAAAATCATAGTTAGAAATTACGAGTCTAAATAAATATATATTAAAAAAAAAATTGAACCGTGAAATCAGAAGAAAGAGATCGCGCGTAATTACTTCTTGAGATCCGGAGGCTGGCCTGATCTGCTCATTATCAAAACTCGAAACTAGCAGATTGATTGATTCACAGAAAAAATAAGCAAAGCGAGAGAGAATTGTGAAAGAGGGTTTTGTACAAACCCTAAAAACTTGGAAAATGGGCCGAAAGGATCTGGGCCGAAACGACCCGGGTTTAATATTGAACTGACTAAAATTCTAATTACTTTTAGTTCCTAAAATACCCTCAACTTCTTTCTTTCTTTCTTTTTTTCCTATTTATGGAGCAGAACGTGATGAAAATATCAAAAATTCAAATTCTTGATAAATTTTCTAATAAGCCAAACGAACTTCACTGTTCAAATCAAAATGCAGTAGCAATATTGATTCTGATCATGTAATACAATGCAACAAGTGAAATTTTAAGATCATCATTTTCTTGTTCCGATTCATCAGCTCTCTTTTCGATCGCAACGATCTTTATCAGCAACGGCTAGTGATTGTGATAATTGAGGATGACGATGACGATGGCGGCACTCGTTTGCCTTGATCGTCGATTCGGCTTCTTCATCTTTCTTGCAATTTCACTTAAAAATTTTACAAAATCAAATCAATAATCATCATTTTATTTCTTCAGAATTATCAAAATAGGAGTGCCTAAGACGTGTGGTTTGGTGACAAAGTGTTTATGACTTGATTGTTAAGTTATAGGTTTGAGCTCATGGTATATTTTTTTTTTTAAGAATTGTGAATTTTATCTTCTTCGTTTATGTCCTAGGATTTCCAACATTATAGAGGTGGTGAAGATGATGAAGATAAAGGTGTTTTTAGGGAATAAAATTAAAATGAGTGGTTTTAATAGTTTAGTAGTGTTAAAAGCACTCCTCCTTAATATTTGGCAAGAAATTAATGGAAGAAGGATGTTGATAGGGGTTATTAGGAAGAAAATCATCCGGATTGAAAATTTTAGTCACGTTTCGAAATGATTTTTCGTTTTATATATTAAATTTTCGTTTAAAATGTCCTGAATCAAAAATCTAATAGGGATTCAAGAAATTTTTTTTTATCCTGAATCATAATCGTGACGAAATGAGACCAAATCAAAATGAAATGTTCCAATTGTGATCCTAAATGTTGCTATAATTGAAGTCATGACCCTTTGCACCAAAAATAGAGAATCTAGAGATACCAACTTTCGAATCCGAGTCCGGATTTTGCCATATTGAGTTTGGACTCAAGTCAATTTTCTTAGTACTATAATTAAGAGTGGCAATTTAGATTATGATTCGATTATTCGATTCGCTTTAAAGTAAATACGGATTCAACAAATTCTCTATGGAAAGGGGTCTTCACTTGGAGAGGAAGTTTCTTAAAAAGAGTAGGCTGAATCCGAGTTCAACAATTCACAAGTTTCATCTGAATTGGTTATTAAATGCAGCTCCAGCATACAAGAAAATGATTTGAATCTCTTGGGAGGCTAGAAAATAGGTTGTAGTTGACGGTACATCTTTGGTGTGGTCGTCCCTTATTTTATAAAATGAAAGATGCCCGCTTATATCTAAATATGGACTCCAATGCACAAAAAGTCAAAAGAAAAAAAACAAAAAACAATTTTCAATACTACATACACGCCCTCACCTGAAAATAAAATGATTATGTAGTTGTTGATAGCAATGAAAGATACATAAAAAACTTGTTTCATAACACTTCTAACAATAGGCTGAATCAGAGCTATAATTTCATATTTAGCACCAAAATTAACAAAATTAGTGCTACAAAAGGATCTTTGGCAAAAAAACGGAAGAAAGAGACAAAAACAAGAAAGAATTTGAACAAATATTAGGCCACTGATTCCATCTGGCATCGAGTTTGAGGAACCAACAGACTTTCATTGAGTAAAAATGATAACATATTTACCAGCACATAACCATAGATTGATCAGAGTATCAAGCTCCATACTGCTAAGCACACAAGGGAAGACAACAAACGGGTACAAGAAGTTACAGAGTGAAACAGACATGCCATTTAAATCTGTGAGCATCATTTTAATACACTTGTTCCCGGTTCTGGTTCAGTATCAAATATCAATAAACTAGGAAGCACAAAAGTATAATCAAAGTGTTAAATGACTATGAATTCATTTTGTCGTCATTCAATGACTAATACTAGTTACCTGTTAAAATAAGCTCCCTTGGAATAAGCATTACAAAGAAAATAAGCTCCCTTAGAATAAGCAATACAGAAGAGCAGAAGGTACATCAAACCCAATGGAAAACCTAAGTCACTGTGCTCTGCTTACAGGTTCGAGAGCTTCAACGGTGACTACACTATTTCCTCTAATAACCTGCAGTAAAATTTGATATGAATTAAAAAAAGGCCGCAGGAAAATCATACTCAAACGGAAGCTTCACTATTATGAAAACTAACAAAAAAGACAGAAACACTCACCACCATCCCGATATCAGTTTTCTCATTGCCATTCACCTCAACAGTGTTGTCTATTACGAGATTCATAAACTGATCAAAGCCACGAAGTGTTCCAACAATCATCCTATTAGCATTGAGCTTGACTGCATTATAAAATAGGAAATGAGTCAATATTCCAAAATCAATTAAACTTCCAGGCTATAATAATCTGGTGGGCAATAGTGGAGCATTTGAATGCTGATTGAATATAATTGTACACAATGGAAGACACCACAGAGTTGATTCCTTTTTTTATTCGACTGGTTGTTAACGAGGGTGTATCACATAACAATATAGTTTGCCATCAATAATCCCTTACAGACAAGCGCACACAGTCAAAAACTAATTGATAAAACAGTAAAACCCACAAAAGCAGTTCAATGTAGTCAAAAACCAGTTGCAGTGTTGTTAAAGGCGCAAGGCGCACTAAGGCGCAAAGGGTTCTAGGGCCTAGGCGCACGCCTCAAGGCGCAAGGCGCGCGCCTGATGAAAGTGAGGCGCAAATTATAAAAAAAATATAAGTATCTAGTCAACTAAAACAAAGAGAAATCATTGAAATATATAAAAAAAACAATTACAATAATACAATTATACAAATACTGATAATACAAATTAATTTGTTTGTCAAAATTTGAAGCCAACCCCCAAAACATTTATTAATTTATTGAATAAATGTTATACAATTTGATTTCGAGTTTGGTGAGTCAATTCGGGTTAGGGTTTTCTTACACATTTTTATGAGACGTGCCTAGGCGCATCTAAAAGGCACGAACGAGCCTTTGTGCCTAGGCGCGCACCTGATGAAGGTCGCCTGGCTTGACCCTTCATGAGGCGAAATGGTCTGAGCCTAAGCCTGAGGCACGCCTTTGACAACTATTACCAGATGCAACCCAAATGTTCACCAAAGACATGCAAGAGATATTACATCAAAAGACAAAAACATGAAAATACATTACATGTGGATATCACCCCTAGATATAATTAAAAAAATTCATGTGGATCATCAAAAGAATCGCACAGTACAAGCAAACTTTACTCCATAACTGCTAATGGAAAATTAACAGCCTGGAATGGTACTTCCTTACCCAAGAGAAAAAGCAGACCGAACACTCAAATTCAGTAATTAATTTGTAAAGTAACTGCAGAATGTAATACCCAGGAACGATAAAACCATACAATCAACCCTCAAAACATATCAGAACGGACAAAGTCAGCTCCTAACTAAATGAACTACAAATCATAATCGTGGACATAAAAACTAATTGAAACAAGTTTAAAAACTACCACGGCTGAAATTCATGAAGGCAATCTTAGATAAAACAAGCAGCTCAAATAAAATTTGTCCAATATCAGTTCTTTCGTAAATCTAACATAACCCCTAATAAATCTACATAACAAATTATCGGAAATGAGTGGAAGAAGAAAACTTACTCTGAAGCTTCTTATCCATGTACCTGTATATATAAAATAAAAAAAAAAAAAAAAAAATCCCAAAATCATACTTAGAAATTACGAGTCTAAAGAAATATTTATTAAAAAAAATTGAACCGTGAAATCAGAAGAAAGATATCGCGCTTAATTACTTCTTGAGATCCGGAGGCTGGCCTGATCTGCTCATTATCAAAACTCGAAACTAGCAGATTGATTGATTCACAGGAAAATAAGCAAAGCAAGAGAGAATTGTGAAAGAGGTTTTGTACAAACCCTAAAAACAATGAAGCTCCGATTGGTTGGAGAATGGGCCGAAAAGATCTGGGCCGAAACGACCCGGGTTTAATACTGAACTGAAGTGAGTTTTACTAAAATTCTAATTACTTTTAGTTCCTAAAATACCCTCAACTTCTTTCTTTCTTCTATTTTTCCAAGTTATGGAGCAGAACGTCACGTGATGAAAATATCAAAATTCAAATTCTTGATAAATTTTCTAATAAGCTAAACGAACTTCACTGTTCAAATCAAAATGCAGTAGCAATACTGATTCCGATCATGTAATAGAATGCAACAAGTAAAATTTAAGATCATCATTTTCTCGCAACGTTCTTTATTAGTAACGGTTAGTGATTGTGATAATTGAGGATGACGATGACGAATCAACGGCGGCGCTCGTTTGTCTTGATCATCGATTCGGTTTCTTCATCTTTCTTGCAATTTCACTTAAAAATTTTACAAAATCAAATCAATATTCATCATATTTTTTCTTCATAATTATCAAAATATAAGGGGTTCCAACTACCAGGATATGTCTTGGCAAAGTGTCTAGAATTTGATTGTCATATTTAGGTTCGAGTTCAGATGTATATTATTTATAAGAACTTGAGGCAGTTGAAGATTTTATCTGCTGCATTTAAATTCGGTTCAAATAATTTGAACTTGCGAAAGGGCGATGAAGATGATGAGGATAAGGGTGTTTTAGGAAATAAAATTAAAATGAGTGATTTTAGAAGTTTAGTAGTGTTAAAAGCTCTCTTCCTTTATATTTGGCACGAAATGAATGAAAGAATGATGTTGATAGGGGTTATTAGGAAGAAAATCATCCGGATTGAAAATTTTAGTCGAGATTTTAAATAATTTTTCGTTTTATATATTAAATTTTAGTTTAAAAAATCCCGAATAAAAAATCTAATAAGGACTCAAGATTTTTTTTTATCATGAATTATAATCAGGACGAAATGAGACACAATCAAAATGAGACGTTCCAATTATGATCCTAGATGTTGCTATAATTGAAGTCACAACCCTTGCACCAAAAATAGAGAATCTAGAGGTACCAACTTTCAAATCTCAGTTCAGATTTTGCCTTATTAGGTTTGGAGTCTTTGGACTCAAGTCACTTTTCTTTGTACTATAATTAGGGGTGGTAATTTGGGTTATGATTTATTTATTCGTTCGATTCTATTCGATTTAAAACAAAAGCGGAGTTTGAAAAATGGATTTGTTTAATAAATTGATCAATTAGATTCGTTTATTAAACGAATTGAATATGAATTTAAACTTATTGATTCGTTTATTCGTTTATGATTCGTTTTATTATTTTCTTTTACTAGTTATTACTATTTTTTAATTAGGATTCGAGAAATTATGGTTAATTACCATATAAAAATAATATTGTCGATATTTGGTTAAGTATTTTTAGTAAATATATTACTTACATGTTTCATATGTATATATTTATGAATAATTAATGTAAATAAATTATGGTAAATTATGTTATTGAATAATATAATTACTAAATAAATATTCGTATTATATTCGTTTAATACACGAATCGAATACGAATCTTGATATTATTATTGGTTTAATAAACGAATCGAATACGAATCCATCATATTTTGATTCAATTCGTTTATGATTCGATACGAATTCATTAATTCGTTTTGTGACCACTAACTAGAATCATGTGCCTTTTTAATTTTATAACAAAATTATGGTTTAGATGGGTTCATGTATTTTAAAATCCATTTTTAATTTTTAATTTTTTTTAAAAAAAATCAATATCAATGTCAATATCAAAATAAATAAATAATGGGTTTGGGTTTGCAAGTATGTGTTTAATCTATTAAATTTTGTAGATGACTATTAATTTAATAACCCTAATTAGAAGTTACCATTTTTATTTTCCAGTGATGTGAAACCCGGACCGGCTTATAAGCGTATTAAACAGGTTGAACCGGGACCCATTTCAAGGTTTGGTCCATGTGACCCCCAAAAAACCAATCAATGTTGCACAGGCCAAAAACCCATTGAATCGGCTAGTTCAACCGCTGATTCAGTGACACGGTCTGGGTTCAGTGGATTGTTGGGCCGAAATTTTTAATTTTTTATTATTGATTTAGGTTTTTATATTTTTCTAAATATATATATATATATGTATATATATATATATATAACTAATTAGTGATGTCGGGTAAACCCCCAGTCAGACCTCTAACCCTTGATCTTCTCGCCATCCCGGGTTGATGGACCAGTCCAGGTTTTAAAACACTTTTACTTTCAAACATTCTCGGGTCATGGTCAGTGGCAGCCCGTTTTTAAATGATAATGAAAGATTTCATTAATAAAACATCACAAATATATAAATTTGTGGTCATTTTGGCTCGATTACATAATTAGGAGATCCTAATAGTCGAATCTAATTAGGACGAAACCTAACAACATAAAACCACATATCGCGCATCCCCCAAAACTGTTCGGATCGGAAGTTATATTCACACTGAATCTTCTTAAAGAGCTTGAGGATTTTACGAACTGGTTTGAATGTCCCACATGCGCTAGTGTTGGTGAATACGAAGTCCGAAATAATTACATAAAATATGCAATATACATAACATAAAATTTTTAAATAACCCGTATATAATATATTACAAAAAAAAAAAAAAGACTACCAACACAAAGCTACATCTATCATCTTCTTCACATAAATCTTCTATCGGTTGATGAAAATACTACTTTATTCTAGCAAAACACAAACAAAATCCTAACACAGGATTGAAAATCTACCACCATAAATTGGTGAAGTTAGGAAGATCTGGATAACAAAAAAACAAAGGAAAAATAGAAAAATAGACAGAGAAATGAAGAAGAAAGAGATCGAAGAAGAGGGAATGGAAAGATGAAAAAGAAAAAATAAACAAAAGGAAAGGAGGGTTGTGGAGGAGAGAGAGAGAGAGGGAGAGCAATGAGGGTGCCGCCAATCACAACGATGGCCGTGATCGACACAGCGAAAATTATATTATGTGCCGGTGTATATGTCATATCTCTCACAGTAGGTGGGTCCCACAACTGTGTGGAGCCCGCCTGATATGAGAGATATGACATATACACCCGGCACATGATATACCACCTCGTGATCGACGGCCTCACGGATCTGAGTCTAGCTCTCTCCGATGACAGCCCATTTTAAAAAGCATTGCTTCCCAAATCAACCCGGCCATGTTTTTGGTGGCATTCAAATTAATTCATCAAATTGTCTTCTTGTAGTTGTTGGCATCCCTCCTCCACAATCACTATATATATATATATATACTAGTTTTTGTCCATGCCTATGGCACGGTGTTACAGTATTTGGCCCGTGCCTATGGCACGGTGTTACAGTATTTGCTCGTGCCTACGGCACGGTGTTACAGAATTAAATGATTTTATTTTTTTAATTAAATGATGCCCGTGCCTACGGCACGGTGTTACAGTATTTGCCCGTGCTTACGACATGGTGTTACAGAATTAAATGATTTTATTTTAACTTTCTATTTTTTAATTTGAAATTTTTTGACCATTTGCATCAATCAATTCACTCTATTTACTCCAATTATCAATGAAATGATCTGGGCCGTCAATTAAGCCATATAAAGAGAACCGTTGGATACACTCTCTTTCCTCCAACACTATTCTCCTTTATTATATATATATATATATTTCCACATATAACAACAATGCAAAAGCCGGTTTAATAATACCTTATTAAGCCTATTAAAATATTAAATAATATATATATATATTATTAATATTATTAATTTGTAATATCACAAAGGGACATACTACCCCATTTATTTTTCTAAATTATTTCCTCCTGACATGTTGTGTCAAAGTAAGAAGTTGGCAATTGACTATTTTATAATAACCTTTACAAAATTGTAATAATAATATAATCCCCTTTATAGTTCTTCCCATTAACTACCCAATTTTTTTAATTAATTAAGCTTTCAAACTTTCATCTTGCATCGTGGCCGCCACCCACCAATTTGTACCAATCCCACCAACTCTCTCTAAGATGAAGCACGTCTTTAAAAAAGCACTTCTTTATAAAAGCATTTCCTTGGACCTTATAACCAAACAATGAGACAATAAGAGATAAAGGGTGTTCACTATTCCCAATATCCTTTCTTTGGCTAGTTGGTTGAAGCCTTCAAAGGTTATAATAAAATGATTCCCAAATTTGTTTATACTTATTAAGAGGGTTCATTTGTTTGGTATGTAGTATAATGATTAATTAGTGGTTGCCATTTGATTCAAACAAACACAACAATAATCCCCCACCAAACTTCAATGGATTTTGTGTATTTTCATTGAGCAATCACAAGATTGGATGTTTTTTTTTTTTTTTTGGCCACAAGTTGAGATACAAAACAAAACCATATTCATTGATTCACAAGGTATGTACAGTAAATTCTATAAACATTAGAATCAAAGGTAAAATAGATAAATTAATAAGAAGTGTTTTATTATTGTTTAATTATCAAAATGTCGATATTTTGTTTTAAGATTCTCTCATTATTTCTAATACGCCATTACAAGAAAAATAAAATTGACAGCGGTTACATTCTATTAACGTTTCCCATTAGTCGGTCAACTCCCTAAAATCTCGGAACTGTCTTATTTTGGACGCTTGTTTAGCTTAATTGAATGGAAAATAATTAATAGGTTGTCTAATTCCTTGTTTAGGAGATTCGCGTCATCATCATGAGGCTGATGTTTCATGCTTATTCATTGTGTGACTTCTGCTTGTCTTTGTTGGAGTCAGTCCTGGTATGGACTTTCTATTGGCGAGCCCTGAATTCAGACCCTGATGGAAATCCTAACTTCAGACTATAGTGACGAGTCATGTTATCAAACTCTGATGATATACTCTATTGCCAGACTCTGATGATAGGTCCTGAAGATTGGTTCTGATATGAGGTCATAAAAAATGATTCCGACAGGAGATTCCAGAACTCTCTTTGTCTAACCACGTGTCATTTCATCATATGTTTGATTTTCTCAAAAACACACAAAATCACTAGTTTTTGTAATATTATCAATAAATATTGAGCATGAACTCCCATCACCTTATACTTAGTTTCTATTTTCAGCATGGACCCAACATCAGTGATGATGGGGCTAAATTTTTTTTTTTTGAAATTCTTTTTAATTTTTTTGGGTGAAATTATATATATATATATATATATATTATATATATATATATATATATAATAAAAATAAGAAGAATAAAAAAGGAGAATAATGTTGGAGGAAAGAGAGTGTATCCAACGGCTCTCTTTATGTGGCTTAATTGACGATCCATATCATTTCATTGGTAATTAGAGGAAAGAGAGTGAATTGATTGATGAAAATGGTCAAAAAAATTCAAATTTAAAAATAGAAAGTTAAAATAAAATCATTTAATTAAAAAATAAAATCATTTAATTCTGCAACACCGTGCCGTAGGCACGGGTAAATACTGTAACACCGTGCCGTAGGCACGACCAAATACTGTAACACTGTGCCGTAGGCACAGACATCATTTAATTAAAAAATAAAATCATTTAATTCTGTAACACCGTGCCGTAGGCACGAGCAAATACTGTAACACCGTACCTACGGCACGGGCCAAATACTATAACACCGTGCCGTAGGCACGGACAAAAACTAGTGTATATATATTTGCTGATTAGTTATAACATAGATTGAAGGAGACTCATACCTTCAAACATTCAATACGATTTCTCTCTCACCCACCCACCCTATTTTCCTATTTAGCGCTCATCTCTTGAACTTCTTCAAAGAAAATGCTAGGAAAAAAAATGGTTTCATTAAAGAAACTAGCCAAGAAAGTTAAAGTTATGAGTGGATCATGTGAAGAAAACCAATCACACAAGCAATGTTTGCTTGAGGATTATGAAGAAGAAATGGCATCAATGGCAACAACACCAACCGGGTTCTTTGCCGTTTACGTAGGAGAAGATCAAGAGAGATTTGTCGTGCCAACTGGGTTTCTTTCTCATCCATTGTTCAAGATTTTGCTTGAGAAATCGTACAATGAGTTTGGCTTTGAACAAAAAGATAGGTTACTTGTTCCTTGTAGTGTCTCAACATTTCAAGAAATTGTTAGTGCTGTTGAATGTTGCAACAAGAGGTTTGATTTTGGGAAGCTTGTGGAAGATCTTATTTAATTTCAATTTGTAGAAAGTTAAATTGTTTCAGTTGTACTTAGGCTGCTAATTTTTATTTTAGTAGTGCTTGTTTTTGCTTGCTAATTTCTAATTCTTCTGGGTATAGATTCAATTGAGTAACAAGAACATTGGCCACATTTTTTTTTTGCTCTCTATTGTAATTTAAGGTTTGCAAATTTGTAGCATAACCTGCCGCAAATGGTGGCTTTGATTATATTTTGGTGATCAAATGAAGTTTTATCAAACAATTAAGTTAGAAGAAAGTCAAAAGTGTGGAGACTTTTCAGCTTAAATGGTACTGTTATAATTAGAAAGATTGCCATGATGTGAGCTAGGTACCCTAAAAAGATAAATGTACCAATGTAGGGACAAATGTATATTTGATTTATAATGGAATGTAAAACAAAATAATGAAATAAAAAGTAATATATTATAACATTGTTTAGAAAAAAAAAAGTTTATTATGTAAAATTTATTATGCCAACATTTGATTATCAATTACTCTTATTATAAAGTTACAAGTTATCAATAAGTTAGGATTCACTGTGACATCTCACATTACTTAAAAATAATGTCGACGTCAACCCACTAACAAGTATTCTTTTAAAAAAATATGGGATGTTACAATCCATCTCTCTCGTATCAAGCTTACACAATGAAATGAGATTTTTTTATCACCACAAGCCCACAAAGAATAATTGCAGCCCCCTCACTCTCCCTCCCCAAAGCTGTAATCACCATGTACAAGAATTTTCTTCATATCATCAATCAATTGTTGCATCTGATCCCTTGAATGCAGGGGAGATGGATACACACAGGCACAATCCAACCGTCCATCGCGTACTGTGTCGAATATCGCGATGGATGGACCAACACCGTGTACAGACGAGCACCCAATGTAGTCTTCTAGCCCAACCTCTCGTTGCAGTTCATTTGATTCATCAATCACAGGGTCCTCGAATACTGAGATGAAGGAAGTTCTTGAGGATGAAGATGGAGTCAAACTGGGTTTCTCAATGGCTTTACACATAAGAAAGTTCAAGACATTCATGTCTGTCAAATGCTTGTTGCAGTTCTTAGCATTTGCAAAAGATGTGTAGCTTCTCGTTGCCAGCTCCCATAGCTTATCTTCACCACTCACGTCGTGTGTATTCAAGATTGCAGAATGGTAAAATCCTGAATCAATTTTCGGATATGTTATTAGCAAGGGTGAACGCAGAACTTTATTTTAGGAGCGACTAGAATTGCTAAAATGGTGTGGTTTGCTGGTGTAGGGTTCGAATTCAGGGGTGTGTTTCTTGTAAGAGTCTGGGATAGCCGAAATTTTATATGCTCTGCTTAAGTTCGGGTCCGGTGATTTGACGGCGGGATTTCTAACGTTTCCAAAAAGAAAAAAAGAATTGCTAAATATCTTTTTTTTTTGAAAAGGAAAATATAAAATATTATCGGTAAGTATGGTGCTTCGGCATGGGTATGCCGCTTATGTTTATTAGGTGAGATGCAGCATTATAAAACACAATTCTAAAGCTATAGGGAATAGGAGTTACCAAGATGATCGTTGCTGAGAAAAGGCTGGAGAATTGGACGGCAATCAATGAGAGTAACAACAGCATACTTCTCCGATTGATGAGAAGACAAGTCTTTAGTAGAACGTGCTGCAATTGATCCAGCAGCAGCCATAGCTCCGCATAGTTTGATTCCCCTCGACTTGCAACCCTGAAAGTATTATTATTCTTTTTAATAAAATTGTTGTAATTCTACATATACATATTTACGGTTTGAAATTTATTATAGTAAAACTCATATGTTTGCTAAATATGAAGCGGAACTCTTATGACAGAATTACATAAGAAACGCTCAATTCCAAATTTTATTACAATGTTTCTTATAAATTAATAAAAAAAAATTTTGATTTATTAATAAAATAATTTTAATTAATAAATTAATTAAAGTTTTGACTACTCTACTCACACTTCATGCGTTTTTTTTTTTTTTCCTGGGTAATTTGGCCTACTGTTGTACTTATTGATAAAAACAATGAGGGATGATTGTCACTATAAGCACGTTCAATCATCAACCTTATGATATGAAAATTGGAGGGTTAATGTATATAACATATATAGTTTTTTTTTTTTTTTTTTTTCAAATTTAGAACAGGAACATACCTTTAGTATAAGAAGTCGTGGCACATACAACAACTAAATTGTCACGGCTCTTTTCGATTTTTGTCAAACTTTTGTTTGCGACAGGCCTAGCATCCTACACGTGTGACATGTCAACCGTGAATTCATGAATATTCTACTTCACTCATTAAAGGAATGGTCCCACTTATACTACACCAGACAACACATCATTTATCCTTGCTCTCTGAACCCTGGTGAAAGTTAGGGGTAGAAATGAGTTTGAAATCCGTCATATTTTTCGAAATAAAAAATAGAATCATATTTTAATATTATATTTATTTATAATTAAAAAATTATAATTATATTTATATCTAAAATCAACTATATCAATAAAAATAATTAAAATAAATTAAAATTATATATGTGTATTTGATGATGTATGATTCAAAATTTGACATTGAGGTCATGAGTTCGAATACAGAAAGTATATTTCTTATAAGAGTTGGGACATTCAGAGATTTTACTTGCTCCACTTAAATCCGAAAGGATTGATTTGACGGAGAATATATATATATATATATATATATATATATATATATTATATATATATATATATATATATATATATATATATATATATATATATATATATAATCATTATTTTTTTGTTATTTTTTTGATTGGACATTCATAACATATCGATAAGGGTGGCAACGGGCTGGGTCGGGCCCGAGCTTTAAAATTTCGGCCCCAGGCGAAATTCGGCGCAAATTTTTTTTTAAAAAATCAAATACAATTTATAATATATATTTTTTGGTGATGCTTGCACCCAAATTAGTAAAACCATCAGCATTGCCATGACATTGAGAACATGGGAGAGAAGTGAACTTACATCCAACTCTGAGCCAGGATGAGAGAGAAACGAGTGAGATTGAATCAAAGACAAGTGAGACAAGTGAGAGAGAGGAGTGAGATTGAATCAAAGACAAGAGACGAGTGAGAGAGACATAGACGAGTGAGATTGAATCAACAATCAAAGAAATGTTGTGATTTGTGAATTAGGTTTATGTTAGGGCAGAGCACCGGCTGAGAGTCTCAAAAAATTTAGAATTTTTTTTTACCCGGGCCGGACGCCCTTACAGATCGATATCCATTTTGATTGAATACTTAATTTCAAAACGAAAACATAACCATTAATTATCCATTAAAATTATATGAAATAATATCGGATATAAAAAATATATCGCCACGTGTGTAAGAGTGCGTGATACTCACTAAAATTATGGATTTCCGTACTGAAAGTGACAAAGTTACTTACATCGAGAAGCCTCGCGGTATCATCGCGGTTCAATTGCAGCCGCACCACCTGAGAAAATCTCGGGGAATCAGCATCTACAAAGCTTGTAAACGCCAGCCGTAACGAATTCAACGAGTAACCAAGTATGTCAACCCCACGCGCCCAAAATGGTTTGCTTTCTTTCCCACTCGGAATAAGTTCCTCAATTCCCAAACTAACCTCGCTTTTTCTCTCATATTCCGTTTCTACCCCTTCCTCCTTTCTCCCCGTTATCAACTTCAGCAATTTCTTCGACAATCTCTCACCCGACGGCTGGTCGCATATCGACGCGTGCAGCCGCAGAATCACAGCCCATTGAGTTTCACTCAGCGTATATACGCTCGCATAACACAAGTTACTATCGATTTTATGTTTGATTGACGGCTGTGATTACTCCACGTGTTTTGGTTGAGTTCGTGCTCGAGGATTGACTGAAACGGACTGACGACGTCGTTTTTATTGCTCATGATTTGAGACGTTGATGTGAGATCGAACGGTGTGATTTCGATGTGAGGTTCGGGAGGTGTGATGAATGAGAAATTGTTGGTGTCGGTGTTAAAGTGGAGCTTGGAGCGGAGGATAGGGTGGGAATTTTGGAGATAGTTGAGGGCAGTTTGGAGAAGTTGAATATCGGGTTGTTTTGAAAGGAGAAGAGCAATGACTGTTATGCCCGTGCCTGTAGGCACGGCTCTACACAAGCTGTACTCGGTGCCGCCTACGGGTCGGACCACGGGTCCGGGTGGCACCTCCTGGTTCTGGTCTTTGTATGGTTCAGCCATGGCTTGGAGTGAAGAAGAGGGCAAAGGGTGTCGTGATAGGATGTGGAAATATGCTGTGGTTTTGAAAGACGAAACGATTGTCCGTTCCGTTTGTAGTTTGTAGCGGTGGGTACCACAAAGAAAATGTGTAATATCATCTGAGTCCCCAATTAATTTTGTTTTCACAAAGAAGAACATCATTTCTCCTTTGATATTAAATAGGTCCCTCAACTTTTATTTACTATTTCATTTGGATAGGTTCTAGACTTCTAGTGTCTCCTAATATCAGCTCAAGGTCAAGGATGATGTGGAAATTTTAGGCTTAATTTCATTTTTTTCAAATTAAAACTTTTTTCTGGAGATTATACTAATAAAATTTTTGGAACTAGAGTATTTTTTTTTAAAAGAAAGAAAAATATTTGTTTACGAAAAAATAATTTATTATTGGCTCATAAATTACGAAAAAATAAATTAAGAAAAATAGTTTCGAGATTATTGTTCTACACTGCTAAGCCCAATATTGATTCATAAATTAATATTTAATGTCGAGATTAGTTTGTACTAAACTATAGAGGTTACACACTAGATAAATTATGAAGTTGATTTGAGAATTTTGATCCATTCACTGACCATCAATAGTAGGTTATTTATGCCCAAACCTAGTGCTAATATCATAATTAATTATATATATATATATATATGTTGACGGCGGATTTTGGTCTCATGGCAATATGAGAATGTTACTCCCGAGACAATCCTCCATCAACAGTGAATTTGTTTGATTATGGGGGAACCAAAAGCAACCTTAGCAAAAGACAAATAATACGTCAATCGACAAGGAGATTTAACGTGGTTCGGCGGATTTTGGTCCGACCTACGTCCACGGGCACAAAAGGATGATACTTTTTTTTATTCAAATGCGCTTCTCAGACCGTTCTTTGTGTTTTACAAGTCAGAGCTTGGTGATTCTGATGATGATATTGGTTCTCTTTTTTATTCCCCCCTTAAGCATACTCTACCCTCCTATTTATAATAATGCAGAAGAAATTATATTCATTCTTTTATAAGGGTTTCCTAGTTGAAACAATTTCCCTTTCCCATAAGGATTCCTAGTCAAAAACATTTACTTCATTTATCATAGTAGGACATGACTTACTAGTTTACCCCATGAAAGTAGGATAACTTATTATCTTATCTCATATGGATAGAATGCCTTATTTTCCCGAACATGTCTTGCCCTATGCTCGGTCTTCATGTGGTCGGTCATAATAGTCTTTTGTACTGAGAATGCTGTGCGACCTAATAATTGCCCGGTCATTTTGAACTCAAGTGCTCGGTCACTAACCGTAAAGTTCACGGCCCCTACTGTTGACTTTTTAGTGGTCGGGTCGGCATCAATAATCTGATGAGAAGTGAATTACATTTTTTACCCCTGTCGTGCTTTTGATTAAAAACATAGTGCCTTGGTGAAAACACCATCAAAATCTGTACCCATAGTTCTCGGTTCCACGAGTATGCAGTTGGTGCCGGGGAACTATATAAAGATGGTGTGTGGATGCTGGATTTCGGCCGAGGTCCACAATCAGAATTTGTAGGTTGGGGGCATCAGCGATCCTGCAAAACAAAGGTAGAGTGAGCGGGAGGAGACTCCCCACCGGTGTGGTGGGTGCCGGGGGCACTCCGACGCTCAAGTCAGTAGTATGAAATGAGCAGTGAATAGGTAAATATATGAAAGTAAGGTTTGATATTACCTTAACTTTCTCTGGATGGCCGTGAGGGCGAAGAAATTTGGTTAGGAAATATAAAGCTAAAAGTAAAAGAATAGAGAAGAAGAAGAAGCTTCGTCGGCTCAGTCTCAGAGCTCTGCCCTATATCTTGATTTACGCCGCTATTTATAAGTGCAAATGATTGCCTTTAGCAATTGGCATAAACCCACTATATGCTAAGATATATTTATTTAATGATCAGAGTGGAGCAATACAATTATATTTAGGGTGAGTGGAAAATGTTTGGTAAAGATTTGGCGGATCCTTTATCTGCGAGTGGATTAAGGGTTTTCTTGGGCTTTACCTTGGGCTTTCCGATATTCAGCATCTCTGTCTATGGGCCTTATCTGACATTGGTTTTGAATGGAAAGACAGTTTTGCCCATGGCCCAAATTTGGCACGTACAGTTTGTCCCCTACTCTCTAAGTCAAGAAGTTCTTGATTTGGAGAGTATTTCTATTCATGTCGAATGAAACAAGATGTAAGAGTACCTGTCAAGAGTGCATAGTTCGTACTTCATATGACAAAATGAATCCAATGTCGCCTGGACTATGAGTAGTTCCAAGTTTTCAACTTGGCTTGATATAAGTTACGGGGAATGTCCCCAGTCGAGTAAACGTTGCGAGAGTATATTCCATTCGACATTTGTCGTATGAATTTTTGGAGGTCAAAGTCTTCTTTTGCCTCGAACAGATGAAGATTATGCATTGACCATGAATGAGATATGAGGGATGTCCTCAGTCGACTGAACCAGGTGAAGGACATGACAATCCATACTACAGGTTAAAGACCAATGGAGTTTATAATGTCTTCTGTACCAGATGAAGGTCAGGATAATCCCCAAACTACGGATCAAAGGATCAGAGGCGTTTACAATGTCTTCTGGACCAGATGAAGGCCAGGTCTTCAACTTGACTCTACATGAGCCAATGGGGAATGTTCCCAGTCGACTGAACCTGATGAAGGTCCGGATAATCCCCATACTACGGATCAAATGATCAGGGGAGTTTACAATGTCTTCTGGACCAGACGAAGGCCAGGTCTTCAACTTGACTCTACATGAGCCAATGGGGAATGTTCCCAGTCGACTGAACCTGATGATGGTCAGGATAATCCCCATACTACGGATCAAATGATCAGGGGAGTTTACAATGTCTTCTGGACCAGACGAAGGCCAGGTCTTCAACTTGACTCTACATGAGCCAATGGGGAATGTTCCCAGTCGACTGAACCTGATGAAGGTCAGGATAATCACCATACTTCAGACTAGATGATGTCGGCTGAGATGATCAATAAGTCTTAAATTACAGACGTGTAGTGTCGATTGGGTTCAATGTTACGCTTCAATTTACACGTTGAGATGTTAAATAAGTACAAGTCAAGGAAGGAGGTGTTATACACGCCTGAAATCCATAAAAATCCCAAGCTACACACATGTAGATGTCGATTGGGAAAGACATCAAACATACACGCATGAAATCCACAGCAAATCCCAAGCTACACTCATGTAGACGTCGATTGGGAAAGTCATCAAACATTAAGCTACACAAGCATGTGATCCACAACATATCCCAAGCTACACTCATGTAAATGTCGATTGGGAAAGTCATCAAACATTAAGCTATACATGCATAAGATCCACAACAAATCCCAAGCTACACTCTTGTAGATGTCGATTGGGAAAGTCATCAAACATTAAGCTATACATGCATAAGATCCACAACAAATCCCAAGCTACACTCTTGTAGATGTCGATTGGGAAAGTCATCAAACATTAAGCTATACATGCATGAGATCCACAACATATCCCAAGCTACACTCATGTAGATGTCGATTGGGAAAGTCATCAAACATTAAGCTATACATGCATAAGATCCACAACATATCCCAAGCTACACTCAAGTAGATGTCGATTGGGACAAACATAATTATTGTCGACTGGGATATTTAAAAAGTGCAAGAAATACCGGGTAATGTCGACTGGGTTGCACACGCCAAGTCCCAATTTAGTGTCTTGTGGAGTGTCTTCACATCAAGTCTCCATATAATGTAATGTCGACTGGAATGTCCCTGTAAATTCTTCATAGTTGTCGACAAGAAAGTCTATACAAAGCTCCATAAAAAAGGTCTCGTACTAATGTCGATTGGATTTTTTTTTTATTATTCTTTATGTGGTTGTATTGAATCCTGATATTGTCGACTGAGATAAATGTATGAATTTATCATGCTCATCCACTGGTTAGTTCTTGTCGACTGGAATTACATCATCAAACATTCTCTCAAGCACGTAGTCTGGAGTATACCTGTAATGTAATTTCACTTCATGCATGCATGTCGACTGAAATAATCTTCGCAAAGGCAATTTTCATGAATCTCATATGAGAATGTCGATTGAAATAAACCTGTGAACACTTAGTAAATAATGTCGATTAAACAAACTTGTGATGACTTTATGCATGTCTGTCGATTGAAGTGATTATACGAATCATTATGCACGTCGAAGTCATTTAATAGATGCTGTTGACTGAAGTAATTATATGAAGCATTTTTATGCATGTTGATTTGAGTGTACCTGAAATAACCTCATAGACGCTAGTCGACTGAAAGGAACATAGAGATTAATATACTAACGTCGACTTGCCTGCAGTTTTCATGTAGAATTGTTGACTGAAATCCATCGAACCTTTGTAGATTGAAACAAGACGTCTATGTTCTATCAGGAGGAAGTGATTCCATTGACAGATGTCATTCAATCGCCAGAGTTGTCTTCACAGTGATAGTATCCTTGGAAGATAAGAAGTAAGTTGGGCTTGTGGGTGTTTGGAGCCCAAGTTCATTTAACAAACCCTAGTGGGATTTTCGAGGTAAGTTTTGGAGGGAACTTGAGGCGCCTAAAAGGAGAGTATAAGAATGGGTTTTGAGGTCTCATTTGGTCTCACACAAGAATTCTTCTCGGTTGGTAAGAAGTTTAGGAGCTCTCGTGATCTTCAAGGTACTCTTCACATCCCTCTTGATGTTCTTCAATTTCTTCAATTGTTCTTAGTGTAGATTCAAGTGTTCTTAATCAAATAGGTTATTTGATCTTGAAAGACTTAGCGAAATTATTGGATTCTGTTTACGGTTTAGACGGGCTTAAATCTACTAAGGGGTAGAATTTTTAGGAAATTCGTGTTTGTAAGTCTGTCGCTTGGAAAATGTCGAGTGAGGAATCGTTGGGTAGTTTAGGTGCTCAAATTGATAAGTATATTGAACAACCTATGGATGATTCGAGCGATGATGAAACTCATAGGGACTGGTCGTATGAAGATTTTGTAGATGCTGGAATCGTTACTTTGGCTAAACCACCTTTAGGAGTACCTACCAAAGTTACACCTTTAAGATCGATACTACCCGCCATTGGCGAGTCGAGTGGATTTCCAAGCACGAGCGAACCAACAAATATCCTTACCAAGAACCCAGCTAGTCGAGTGACTGAAAAATTAATGAGAGAAATAAAATTGAAATACAGATTTCCTTCATCAATAGAAGTCAGATTAGCATCGTCGACTGAAAGGATAGATTACAAAATACCCGGATGGATTGGGTTTTACGAACGGCCATTCATGGATGGGTTTAGATTTCCCATTCCGAAGTTAGTGTGGGAAGTATTGAATTACTATCAATTGGCTCCTTCTCAACTAATGCCTAACAGTTGGAGGATTTTATTGTCGATTGAGTGCATGGCTTTTGAATTGGGCATAGAGTTTGGGGTGAGAGATTTATTGTATACCTACTATATGAAGGAGCACCTGAGAGAAAAAGGGAGGTATCATTTGTATCTACGCCAAAAGAGGGAGCATTTGGTGTTGGGGCTCACTACGAATGACAGGGGGGATTGGCAAAAGAATTATTTCTTTGCGAGGGGGGAGAGTGTGTTTGGGTCGAATGGGAAAGGAGATATTCCTGAACATTGGAACTTATCGAGTGAGTATCTTCAACCCTACGTTCGTAGTTTTTACTTATTACTTGTACGACTGAAATTTTTCATCTCTTTTTCTTGCAGGTCTACAATTGAACAGAAAGTTTGATACTACTAGCCGAGTCGTTTCAAACACAAAGTATATTCTCAACTTGCCTGGTTCGAAGAGGAGCTGGAGAGCTGCTTTAGAAGAAAGGAGACTGAGATTAACTCCGTTGTGGAAGGAAGTGTTTGATTCAGAAGGTACCTCATTAGCTTTGAGTAAGCATATTTTGGAAGTGATATTGTGCACTCGTTCGATTGAGGTTATATTTGGAAGGCTGATGTTTTTAAAACAGCTGACTCCTGAAGAATTTTTATGCGCAGCTGAAATGATGTCGGGTCCATTTAAGGTGCCAAAACTTGATGAAATGAGAAGCCGAAGGAAGGCAAAGAAAGTTAAGGCTAAGGAGCCTGAAACTGCTGAAATGGTATTCACCGAACCTACTGAAGTCGTTCCAGTCGACGCTCCTGAACGAGTGACACAGCCGATTGAGAAGGTCTCTGCTTCAAAGAAGAGAAGGCAGAGTAGTGGAAGTGGAGGAAGACGCAGAAGGTGTTATAGTGAGAATTCCTCACGGGTCTACTGCAATTTCGGATCCTTCCAGTCTCTCTAAATTTATTAAGCGTCTCTTGCTTGAAGAAGACGAGCAACGGTTGACTGAACTAGGCCCAACCGAAACAAGCAAGAGGATTGCGGCCCTTAGTTACCAGGTAAATTTTATTTATAGATGTATATACATATTTTTATATTATTTATTATTTAAAAGGTGGAGATTAAGTGAGATCCTTTTAGGTCATGGAGTGTGGTCTCTTTATGCAAGAGTATGCTGAATTGAGCCAAAGGAGGATGAGGGATTTAGAGAAGGCGAATTCAACCGTCAGAAAAGACTTTGCTGAATTGAAAGCGAATTTCGATGTTTCTGAAAGGAAATTAAGAAAAGTTGAGCAGGAATTAAGGGAGACCCAGGCGATATTGAAATTAGAGAAGGAGGTGTCGGAGGCCACTAACGAGGCGTACAAGGAAAGTGTGGATAATTTGAAGAAGGAGAAAGCTGAATTATTCGAGCAACTCGAAATGATTGCGTTTGAATCAATGATGAAAGAGAGGAGCAATCTAATGGAAGAGTATCTAGCTGGTCAGAGTGTTGCTTGGAAACCAAAGAAATGGATCCGAGAATATGAAAGGATGGCTGCTGGGGTTTCCCTTACAAGCGAGGGTGATGAAGAAGAAGAAAAGGGAGAAGAGGTGCTCTCGAAAGAGGCTACCGAAGAAGAGCAAATGGCCACTGGAGAAACCAAAGGAGAAGTGGCCATCGCAGAAAAAGAGGTTGAAAAAGTTGAGGTTCCAGGATCGACTGAAATTATCCCTCTTGTTCCCAGCCAGACTGCTGAAGTTCCACCAGCGGATGTTCAACTTGATCCAGAAGTCCAGGCGACCGAAAGACTTGTAGAATGAAATATGCAGTCGTAATTTATTTTGTTTTTTGTAATGGAAAACTTCAAAATTATAAAAATGTATCTTTTTGGTTGAAGTCCATGTTTTCTCTTAATTTTATTTAGTCGTATGGGCCTTTGAACGCTAGGATGTTCTCCGCACAATCAACTTTTATTATCCAAGAGTTTATTCGCATAACAGGCTACGACAAAGAAAAATAACAATTACCGGTAGAATAGTTTGAGATGAATTGCATTCCAGCTATTCTGTATTGGTCTGCCTTCTGTCGTTTCCAATTTGTAGGCACCTTGCCCGATGATCTTTGTAATGACGTATGGGCCTTCCCAATTCGGTCCTAATTTCCCATCTTTGACTTCTTTGGTATTCTGAAAAACTTTGCGTAGAACCCAGTCTCCTTCTTTAAATGACCTGCACCTGACATTTCTGTTGAAATATTTGGCCATTTTTTGTCGATGAGAAGCAAGTTGAATGGAGGCCTGTTCTCTTAATTCATCAATTGTATCAAGGCTGTAATTCAAGAGCTGTCGATTGGAATCTTCTTCAAGCCATTGGTAACGCGGAGTAGGAACAATTCCTTCGGCCGGGACTACTGCTTCCGACCCAAACGCAAGGGAGAACGGGGTCTGCCCAGTCGACGAACGGGCTGTAGTTCTGTACGACCATAGAACTCCTGGAAGTTCATCTGCCCATGCTCCTTTTGATTTCTCCAATCTCTTCTTCATTATGTTCATGATTGTTTTGTTGGACGATTCAGCTTGACCATTGGCTTGAGGAAATCGTGGGGTCGAGAAGTTTAATTTGATTCCCCAATTCTTACAGAAATCTTGGAAATGGTAGCTGATGAATTGAGACCCATTATCGGTTACAATTTCTCTTGGCAATCCGAAACGACAAATGATATTCTTCCAAATGAAATTTTGCACTTCTCTGTCACGTATCCTGGCGAAAGCCTCAGCTTCAATCCATTTGGTATAGTAATCTGTAAGGGCAAGCATGTAGACTCGTTGTCCTGGCGCAATTGGAAGCTTTCCAACAATGTCCATCCCCCATTTCATGAAAGGCCATGGTGAAAGTATCGGCCTGAGCTTCTCTGGTGGTAAATGTGAAACAGGGGCAAATCTTTGACATTTCTCGCACCTACGAGTGAAATCGACCGAATCAGCACGCATTGACGGCCAGTAATATCCTGTCGTGTGGGCTCGGCATGCTAGGCTTCTTCCGCCTGAATGGTTTCCGCATTCGCCTTCATGAAGCTCGGCTAATACACATTGGGCTTCCTCAGGAGTAAGACACTTGAGGTAGGGACCAGATAATGATCTCTTCAAAAGTTGCCCATTATGTAGTGTGAATCTGGCAGCTCGTCGTTGAATCTTTCGAGCCTCCATTTTATCTTCTGGAAGAATGCCATTCTGCAAATATTTCTCAATTGGAGTCAACCACGAGTCGCCTGATGTGATTGTTGTAACTTCTTCGACTCCATTCTTCCAAATTGCTGGCCATTGCAAATATACAATTGGTATGGACTGGATTTTTTCTCCTTCTATTGCCGAACCCAGTGTAGCCAAAGCATCTGCGTGCGTGTTTTCGTTTCTGGGGATTTGACAAATGGTTATCTGCTCAAATGTCGACTGGATTTCCTTGACCTTTTGTAGATAAGAAACCATCTTTGAGTCTTTAGCTTGATATGAACCCTGGAATTGATTGACAATTAACTGAGAATCTGATTTCACTTCGATCTTCTTGGCACCAAGCTCGTGGGCCAAGTTTAAGCCAGCTATGAGAGCTTCGTATTCGGCTTCGTTATTAGAGACTTTGAAGCCGCATTTGATCGCCTGCTGCAACACTTCGCCTTCAGGAGTTGTAATCACAATCCCTAAGCCGCATCCACGTTTATTGCTTGATCCGTCGACTGCCAATCTCCAGGTAGTCGAAGGATGGATACATTGGATTTCTTTTTCAGCTGGTACTTGCAGACTGGAGCTGAAATCAGCAACAAAATCCGCGAGTGCTTGAGATTTGATCGCGGTGCGTGGTAAGTACGTGATGTCGTGTTCTCCTAGTTCCACAGCCCACTTCGTCAGTCTCCCTGAAAGCTCGGGCTTATGAAGTATGCTCCTCATAGGATACGATGTAAAGATAGTGATTGGGTGCCCCTGAAAATATGGTCGTAGCTTCCTTGCTGCAGTTACCAAAGCCAGTACCAATTTTTCCATAAGAGGGTAGCGTGACTCTGCATCCAATAATGCTTTACTCACATAGTAGACTGGGAGTTGAGTTCCGTTTTCTTGTCGGATCAGGACTGCACTTACTGCTTGTTCCGAAACTCCTAAGTATAGAAAAAGTCTCTCATTGTCGAGTGGCTTGATAACAATGGTGGAGATGATAAGTAATGTTTAAGCTTTGTCAAAGCTTCTTCGCAGGCTGGAGTCCACTCGAAGAGTTTTGCTTTCTTCAAGGCTGCGAAGAATAAAAAACTTTTATCGGTCGACTTGGAAATGAATCTATTAAGGGCGGCTATTCTCCCGGCCAGTCGCATGACATCTTTTGGATTGGTAGGAGAAGGAATGTCAAGAATAGATCTGATTTGACTAGGATTGGCTTCTATCCCTCGTCGCGTGACCATGTATCCAAGAAATTTCCCTGAAGAGACTCCAAAAGCACATTTTGTTGGATTCAATTTCATACCATACTTCCTCATTGTGTCGAATGCCTGCTCCAAGTGTGTCAGGTGTTGTTCGGCTTCTAATGACTTCACCAGCATATCGTCTATGTAGACCTCCATTGTTTTCCCAATTTGTTGGGAAAACATTTTGTTCACCATGCGTTGATAAGTAGCGCCAGCATTTTTGAGGCCGAATGGCATTACCTTGTAGCAATAAATGCCTCTGTTGGTGACAAAGGCTGTTTTCTCTTGGTCGCCTGGATGCATGAGGATCTGATTGTAGCCTGAATACGCGTCCATGAAACTTAGCAATTCATGGCCTGCGGTAGCATCAACCATTGAATCAATATGAGGTAATGGGAAGGAATCTTTCGGGCATGCTTTGTTCAAATCCGTGAAGTCAATGCAGACTCGCCATTTCCCATTCTTCTTTCGTACTATCACAACGTTAGCTAGCCATTCAGGGAATTGGACCTCCCTAATGGCCCCGTTTTGTAGTAATCTCTGGACTTCTTCGTCAATGATCTGATTTCTTTCTGGGGCGAACTTTCTTCTTTTCTGTATGACAGGTGGATAACTTGGGTCCGCATGGAGCTCATGGGTGATCAATTCTGGATCGATTCCGGTCATATCTTCATGAGACCAGGCAAAGCAATCATGTTGTTTTATCAAAAAATCAATTAAGTCGGCCCGTAGCTTGGGGTCTAAATTAGCCCCAATCTGTGCTTTATGGTCACTAAATAGCGGGTGAATTTGGACTTCGTCGAGCTCCTCAATACTTGGTAGGTCTGGCGATGACGCACCAGATCCTCTCATTAATTGCTATGCTGACTGAGGTTTTGCTTTTAAGGTCGTCTGGTAGCAACTTCTTGAAGCAGATTGGTCTCCTCTAATCTCTTGGACTCCCCATCTCGTAGGGAATTTAAGTATTTGATGATAAGTTGATGAGACTGCCCTCATTTCGTGGATCCAAGGTCTCCCAACGATCAAGTTGTAGGCTGAGGGACAATCAAGGACCAAAAATGTAGTCAGCTTATTGATTCCTCCTGCATAGACTGGAAGAATTATTTCCCCAATGGTGAATTTCTGCTCGCCGCTGAACCCGATAAGAACAGTTGATTTCCTGTTGATCTTTTCTATCTCGGTCCCCATGTCGGAAAGTGCCGTTCTGAAGATGATATTTGCTGAGGAACCTGTGTCGACCAAGATTCTTTTGACCATAAAATTTGCAATTTGTAATGAGATTACCAACGCATCGTGATGTGGATTCATTCGGCTGGAATTACTGTCGTCTGAAAATTCAATTACAAGGTTTGTACAGGACTCCTCGATTGACATAGTGGGATGGGAAAGTCCCATTGTTGCAATTCTTGCATGTCGTTTCGCTGCGGAGTATGAAATACCACTAACTTCAGAACCCCCAGAAATAAAACTTACAGTATTGTTGATTGGTGGTGGTGGTATGAAGCCTTCTTCTTTGTCATTCCTCCTGGCCATCGTTGCCTTGCCTTTATCTGTGAGCAATTCCTTCAAGTGCCCTTTATTTAACAGTTCCAATACTTCCAATCTCAAAGCCACGCAATCTGCTGTCGTATGGCCATAGTCTCGATGAAACTCACACCATTTGCTGGTATCTTTCTTGACTGAATATTCTCTGGAACGTGGGGGCCACCTAACTTCACTTCCCATCTTCTTGAGTACCGAAACCAGTTCCCCTGGGGAAACAGTAAAATTGTAGTCTGGGAGTCTCTCCCTGTTAACAGATTTGTCTTGTCCCCTGAATGGCAATGGTTGACGCTTGAAATCCCGGTTAAAATGTTGATTCATTTTATGATGATCCTTCCTGTCTGTTGGCCGTGATGCTTTGTTTGGGAATTCCTTGCGCCGTTTAGTAGTATCTTGAGTACTATTGAATTGCAAACCAGAAGAATTCTCTTTTCTTTTGTTCCTCTTGTCTTCTTCCCACCTTATTTCAATTTGGGCTCGAGCCATGGCTTGGTCCATCGTGTAGCATCGAATTTAGTGAGTTTTTTGTAGAGTCCGCTTTCCAGTAGTAAACCATTCCTGAATGCTTCTACTGCAGTAGGTTGATGGAGGTCTGGGACAGTTATCCTTTCTTTATTGAAGCGAGCAACGTAGCTTCGTAAAGATTCACCCTCCTCTGTTGTATGGCATAAAGGTCGTCCGAAGTCTTTTCAATCTTGCAAGAACTCGCGAAATGCTCTACAAATTTGTCCGCCAGTTGTTGGTATGATCCGACGGATCTATATGGAAGATTGATGAACCAAGTTAAGGCTGGTCCCGCCAATGTTTCCCCAAATCCTCTGCACATTCCAGCCTCCCACTGTCGAGGGGCTAGACCTGTTGACATCATCTTATATTTGTAATGGATGACGTGGTCGTCTGGGTCAGTCGATCCATCATACATTCTCATATCCGGTGGGCTGAATTTCTTTGGTAATTCTACAGAGGTGATATTCTCAAAAAAGGGGGTGTCAGAAATGGTTCCAGCTCTGCTTTTTCTCATTGGCAGTTTAACGCCTGGTAGACTGGACAATATTGCTTCTTTGAATTCCAACATTTCTTTGCGCATGTTGGAGGCGACTTGCTGAGCCTGGTCGGCTGGGGAACTTGGCGGAACAGAATGATGCCTTTGACGGTCGCCTGGAGAAGGATCATCATTTCATTTGCCCATCATTGTTGGCATTATCCGGAGAATCGCGTTGTTGAGAGGTGGAAGAGATTAACTCCAACTGCTTCCGAAGGTTTGTATTGAGCTTCGCATGGTCAAATTCTCCTCCTCCAAAGCTCGCAATCGTTCTTGTAACATAGACATTTGGGCCGCAGTTGGATCTGGTGTCAGCTCGCTGCTTGAAGCCATGAATGACAGTTAGAACTGTAGACTGTGAAATCTTTTGCTTGCTATAAATCGCCAAGGCCCCACGGTGGGCGCCAAATTGTGGATGCTGGATTTCGGCCGAGGTCCACAATCAGAATTTGTAGGTTGGGGGCATCAGCGATCCTGCAAAACAAAGGTAGAGTGAGCGGGAGGAGACTCCCCACCCGTGTGTGTGGTGGGTGCCGGGGGCACTCCGACGCTCAAGTCAGTAGTATGAAATGAGCAGTGAATAGGTAAATATATGAAAGTAAGGTTTGATATTACCTTAACTTTCTCTGGATGGCCGTGAGGGCGAAGAAATTTGGTTAGGAAATATAAAGCTAAAAGAATAGAGAAGAAGAAGAAGCTTCGTAGGCTCAGTCTCAGAGCTCTGCCCTATATCTTGATTTACGCCGCTATTTATAAGTGCAAATGATTGCCTTTAGCAGTTGGCATAAACCCACTATATGCTAAGATATATTTATTTAATGATCAGAGTGGAGCAATACAATTATATTTAGGGTGAGTGGAAAATGTTTGGTAAAGATTTGGCGGATCCTTTATCTGCGAGTGGATTAAGGGTTTTCTTGGGCTTTACCTTGGGCTTTCCGATATTCAGCATCTCTGTCTATGGGCCTTATCTGACATTGATTTTGAATGGAAAGACAGTTTTGCCCATGGCCCAAATTTGGCACGTACAGTGTGCTGATCGCCTTGCTGGTGGTCGCTCCAGAAATCACAAAGAAATTGCCTTCGCCATCAACTAAGTCTTCTGTTTCTATCTTCATATCCTCGGTTATTGGAGATGCTGATCCTATTCAGAACGATTCTCCACCTCAAAGCAAATTGTTTACTTGGGTCGTTCCATCAGGAGATGAAGTTCCTCTTGTTGTCCAAACTAAGAATGACTCCTCCTCTGTAATATCTGTACCAGAGATTTAGAGGTCATGACCCCTGACTGATCCAATCTTGATTGTGAGGAGAAAATTTTGCCTCTGAGCTAACAATGATGTGCTCGGTGGCATGTGATCCTGTCTCGAGCTGTGAGAGATGCTCGGACATGGGGGAATGTTACGTCCTCAGTCCGAAGGACTGACTCGGTGGGACGCAACTCGACCCCGAATGAAGAGAGGCACTTGGACCTGGGGGAATGTTACGTCTCCAGTCCGAAGGGCTGATTCAGTGGGACGTAACCCGACCCCGAATGAAGAGAGGCACTTGGACCTGGGGGAATGTTACGTCCCCAGTCCGAAGGGCTGACTCGGTGGGACGTACCCCGACCCCGAGCTGAGAAAGGCACTTGGACCTGGGGGAATGTTACGTCTCCAGTCCGAGGGCTGATTCGGTGGGACGTAACCCGACCCCGAATGAAGAGAGGCACTTGGACCTGGGGGAATGTTACGTCCCCAGTCCAAATGGCTGACTTGGTGGGACGTACCACAACCCGGAGCTGAGAAAGGCACTTGGACCTGGGGGAATGTTACGTCTCCAGTCCGAATGGCTGACTCGGTGGGACGTACCCAATCCGAGCTGAAACAAATATCGATCTCGGCGATACAAGAGCATACCCGAGCCGGAAAGAAAATATCTGACCTCAGCGGAACGAATCCAGCCTTGAGTCGATTAACCAAGCGGTCTCGGCAGAATGAATCCAACCCCGAGCCGATTAATCAAGTGGCCTCGGCGGAAAGAATCCAACCCCGAGCCGATTAATCAAGTGGGACTTATTCAGAAGGGAAGTGAATCAACCTTTTGAAACCCTACCGAATCTGGCACGGGAGTCCCCTTACTAGACCAGTGAAAAACAAAAACAAATCTCTGGAAAATAAAATTAACAGGCGGGGGCGACTTATCGCTTATCCCAAAACAAAACGTTTCGCAAGTATAAACAACAACACAGATGCCTCAAAATAGCATCCTGTCCGATGTCTCCAAAACACAATTATGAATCTTTCAAGTCAGTGTCCCGGCGAACCAGGATTTGGATCAGTTGAGCGTTTAAATGGTAAGGGCACATCCTCTATACGCCAGGTCACTGTGGAGCATGTGCATTGCACGAGGGCTCCTCATTACCGCGCTGGAGCAGGCACACGCTACGGGGGCACAATGCATCCCCATGCTGCGCCTCTCTTGGATCCAAATGATGAATGGATCAAAGAGCGTCCGGGATACTAAGGGCACATTCCTCCTTAGGTCCGGCATCATTGGAGCTAGCAATCGTCACGGGGACCTCATCACTCCCCGTGCTATGCTTTCCCACGGATCCATTACATCGGGTAAGTGAGGATCAAAGAGTGTTCGACACATTAAGGGCATATTCCTCCTTATGTTCGGTAACACTGGAGTAAGCAATCGCCACGAGGGTATCATCCCTCCCCGTGCTATGCTTCTCACGGATCCTATGCATCGAGTATGTCCATGAGGACCCCGAGCCAAAAGAGATACATGGTTCTGGGGGAATGTTACGTCCCCAATCCTAAGGGCTGACTCGGTGGGACGTACCCCGACCCCGAGCTGAAAAAGGCACTTGGACCTGGGGGAATGTTACGTCCCCAGTTCGAAGGGCTGACTCGGTGGGACGTCCCCCGACCCCGAGCTGAAAAAGGCATTTGGACCTGGGGGAATGTTACGTCCTCAGTCCGAAGGGCTGACTCGGTGGGACGTCCCCCGACCCTGAGCTGAAAAAGTCACTTGGACCTGGGGGAATGTTACGTCCCAGTCTGAAGGGCTGACTCGGTGGGACGTCCCCCGACCCCGAGCTGAAAAAGGCACTTGGACCTGGGGGAATGTTACGTCCCCAGTCCGAAGGGCTGACTCGGTGGGACGTCCCCCGACCCCGAGCTGAAAAACTAAGTGTCCTCGGCGGAGCAAAATCCAGCCTCGAGCCGATGGTTGAAGCGGCCTTGGTGCCAACTGTCTTTTGTAGTGGGCGTCGAGTATGTCCCCCGTTTTTGTATATGGCTTTCAACTTTGTTTTAAGAAAGCGGATGAAAAATGTTTTATTCATATTTGGGGACATATTGTCCTCCTTACAGTTCTTCTGCGGGATATTTCCAGAAAAAACTTTATATTTGGCTCATTTGTGGGCATTGTTTGATACCGACCGACCACTTTGTAATCCCGGGGCCTGTTCCGTTTCTAGTACGTCTGACTCCCGAGTTTTGTTATAGTTTTTCCCTGACCGATTAGAATCTATGGTCAGTGCTATGTGTCATCTGCCTAGTCGCCATAACTTCATAGTCAATGTATTTATTTAAATATCCATTCCTCGCCAGGTCTTCCATCTGTTCCCGCAGATCCTTGCATTCGTCCGTTGTGTGCCCCCTCAGATTATGATGTACGCAGTAAGACTTCTGGTTCCTTTTATCTGGGGGGAATCTCCTGAGGTCGGGTTCTATCAAGATGCATTTTTCCTGTATTTCCATGATGATTCGCCCTGGTGGTTTGCTCAGGGGAATATATGTTTCTTCTCAGACTACATGATTCACATGGGTCGCGACCCCTCATTCCTGCTCTCTTCGAGGTATCGGTTTGAATTCTTTGGGTTTTGGATTGAATCTTTTGAACTCCATGTCCGGTCGTCGGGGAGCCTCTGTTCTTGTTGTTCTTTCCCGAATGGCCGTCCCCCTTCGGGAGATCTTTTCTTCGCTTTCTACCAAGACAAACTTCCGGGCTACCTTTAGGGCGGTGGCATAATCCGGCGTGTCCTGGATTCTCAAATGAGTCCATAGCCTCCCGACTTTTAGGGCTCCCTTTAAGCTTTCTAGGGCTTCTAGGGACTCATATCCTCCGACTTCCAGTACCATGTTGTGGTATCTTTCAATAAAATTTTTCAGGGGCTCGTCATCTCCTTGCTTCATAAGTCTTAATTCTCCAATCGTCTTTTTGGGAACGCAGGTCCCTTTAAAGTGTCGAATGAACGACTTCTTAAGTTGTGTGAAGCCTCCGATTCTCCCCGGAGCCAGACTTCTGTACCATAGGATGGCGGGTCCACCTAAAGTTAGGGGGAACACTTTGCAGATGACATCTCATACTACTCCATGGACTTCCATCAACAAGACAAAGCTTTCGATGTGTGATTTCGGGTCAGAGTGGCCTTTGTAGGGTGCCATGGTCGGCATGCTGAATCGCTTTGGGAATTTTGCCGACCTTATTTTTTCCGCGAGGGGAGATTCCTCTTCACTATCCCGGGCATCCCCTGCATCGGTCCTGAGGCCTACTCCCCACTTGGTCATTTCCTTTTTTAACCAAGATTTTATTTTGCTGCTTGCGCCGCCATGTCGTATCCTGTGCCCCTCCGTGTGTCTATTGCCCCGAGTGCGGCGTTCCTCATCCCTTGGAATTTCCCGCACACTTTCGCTATGCTCCCTGTCCTCTTTTCTGAAGTCTTAGAGACTGTCATAGGAGGGATCCGGTGATGGTCTTCCTTCTTCTTCTTCTTCTTCCCACGTGTCCTCTGTTTGCGAATCTTTTTCTACAACTACAGATTTTATCCCATAGGGGCCCCTCCTCCTGGGTCTATCGTCTTCACTTGTGTCTATCACCATTTTCCCTTCTGCTCTTTCACTTTTTCTTCGACTGGTTCCGATGTCTGGTCTCTCGTTGTTCGTTCCCTCCATTCTCTCCAACCGATCCATCATGGATTTCATGTTTTCTTCCATCTTTTTCATCCAGTCTGTTGCTGGACTCCCTGAAGATTGATGATTCCCGCCTTCTGCCATTGTCTTACTACGCGAACCACTTTTTGTTGAGATCCCCACAGACGGCGCCAACTGTTGACGGCTGATTTTGGTCTAAGAGCAATATGAGAATTTTACTCCCGAGACAATCCTCCATCAATATTGAATTTGTTTGGTTATGGGGGACCAAAAGTAAACTTAGCAAATGACAAATAATACGCCAATCGACAATGAGATTTAACGTGGTTCGGCGGATCTTTGTCCGACCTACGTCCACGGGCACAAAAAGGATGATACTTTTTTTTATTCAAATGCGCTTCTCAGACCGTTCTTTGTGTTTTACAAGTAAGAGCTTGATGATTCTGATGATGATATTGGTTCTCTTTTTTATTTCCCCCTTAAGCATACTCTACCCTCCTATTTATAATAGTGCAGAAATCAGATTCCTTCTTTTACAAGGGTTTCCTAGTTGAAACAATTTCACTTTCCCATAAGGATTCCTAGTCAAAAACTACATTTACTTCCTTTATCATACTAGGACATTGACTTACTAGTTTACCCCATGAAAGTAGGATAACTTATTATCTTATCTCGTATGGATATAATGCCTTATTTTCCCGAACATGTCTTGCCCTATGCTCGGTCTTCATGTGGTCGGTCATAATAGTCTTTTGTACTGAGAATGCTGCTGTCGACCTGATAATTGCCCGGTCATTTTGAACTCAAGTGCTCTGTCACTAACCGTAAAGTTCCTGGCCCCTTACTATTGACTCTTTAGTGGTCGGGTCGGCATCAATAATCTTGACTGAGAAGTGAATTACCTTTTTTACCCCTGTCGTACTGCTTAAATAACATAGTGCCTGAAAACACCATCAACAATATATATAAATATATTAAAACAATAATAAAAATATTCAGTCAATCAATATTATATTTTTTTTAAAAAATTAACCTTAAAAATTAAAATCATGCATATACCCTTCATCCATGACTCTTCATCTGTTGTAATACGACTCTATACAAATTCAACTTATTATTGAATTTTGATCCATTCACTGACCATATCAATAGTAGGTTATTTATGCTCAAACCTAATTCTAATATCATAATTACATATACATATATATTTATTTTTAAAAAAATAATAAAAATATTCAATCAATCAATATTATTTATTTTTTAAAAAAAATTAACCTTATAAATAAAATCATGCATCTACCCTTCATTCATGACTCTTAATTTGTTGTAATATGTAACTAACCCAAGAGCTTTGGCTATAAAAGAAGAACACTTCAACAACCTTTTGAATAACTCGAGTTGAGTTCTCACACATATTTTGATTGCGCGTGCCTTTTAAGTGATTTGAACTCTCACGTGCTTTGCACGTGCCTTTTGTCCATATATCCATATTTTTATAATTTGGCTGAGACAAATACATCACGTCAAGCATGTATCCATGTATAAAACTTAAACACACATACATTTAATTCCAAATTAACCCATTAATAATGGTGGGAGAAAAATATAATTAATACATGTCATGATTTCATTGGACGGTATCATTATAATTGTTCTATCTATTTCAGATATGTGGACACACCCTTGAATCTAGATTGTTTTTGGAAGGCACAATGTATGTATTTTTATCACTTTATGGGTTTCACATGGGTCGGCCTAAATTTTACGGGCCAAACTTAACCCTACGGCCCAAGCTCTATCTTGTTTCAAAAAGTAAAAAGGCAGTAAGCGTACCCATGTAATTGTGTGAACAAATAACAGGGTATTTCAGTCAAATCAGCAAAAGTATAGTTTAGCATAAATCTAGACCGTCGATCAACATCCCCGACAAATATGAACCGTCGGATATATAACCAAGCGAGCGGCTTCCAAAAATTCAAAATCTCACCTCAGCCCGCTCTCTCTCTCTCTCTCATTTCATTTCAGAGTCGATACCAGAGGGAGAAATTCAAATCAAATAAAAAAACAAAACAAATAAAGAACGATTCATAAACTCGAATTCGAAGATCTGAACAAAAATTAACACAATAGGTTCGTGTGATTCTCCCGCTAGTCGCCGGTTCAAAATGGCTGGTCGCCACGAGAAAGAGAAAGGCGTTAACGTTCAAGTGCTTCTTCGTTGCAGGTAATGGTTTGGATTTCGTGATTTGATGTTTCTTTTTATTTTTTTTTCCTGTTGGTGTAATTTATGATATTTCTGTCGTTTTGAGTTGTTTCTCAGGCCGTTTAGTGACGATGAGTTGAGAAACAAGGCCCCGCAAGTTGTCACTTGCAATGATTATCAAAGAGAAGTTGCCGTTTCGCAGAGTATTGCGGGGAAGAATATCGACAGGGTTTTTACTTTCGATAAGGTAATTTTTTAAAAATCAAATTTAGTAGTTATTATTATTATTGTTGTTGTTGCGTTGAGGAAATTAAGCTAATTCGTTTGAGATTTGAACTCTTATAATGCGTGTTTGCTATTTCCCACTATTAAGTTATTGAATATGAATTCTGTATTTTTGAAGTTTGGATTTTTATTTTTGTTTGAATTTGAAAGCTTGTTGTCTCCCACTGTAATTGCCTGACCAACAATCAATAAAAACTGATGCACTTAGTCTGATTTCAGTAAAGTTTCAGTTGCAGTTGTCATAGTATTATATATGATATATGCTTGATAATTGTTTGTCCTTTGGAAAGTCTATGCCACCTTTCATCTGATTACAGAATGTGCCTTCGTTTGTCGATTGAATGCCTTCTGTTTGGTGAACATACCTTTTTCCGTAAAAATTTTGATCTAGTTCTCATGTAGTACAACTTTTGATATATTTGGGTAATTATGCCTTTTTTTTCCTGATGCTGAAGCTGTATTTCAGTGTGTTCTTTTGTGGTACATTTTAAGGTTTCATTTGAGACTTGTGTAGGTTTTTGGTCCCTCAGCTCAGCAAAGAGATCTTTATGAACAAGCAGTTGTTCCAATTGTGAATGAAGTTTTAGAAGGTTTCAATTGCACCATTTTCGCTTATGGTCAAACTGGTACAGGGAAAACATACACAATGGAAGGAGAATGCAAACGGTCGAAGGTATAATATATATCCTGTTGTTACACACTTACTAATATCCTTTCTTCTCTGTCAATGAATCTTAACATTTCGTATGATATGTTTAATGAGACAGAGTGGGCCAAATGGAGAATTGCCTCCTCAAGCAGGTGTCATACCGAGGGCTGTTAAGCAAATTTTTGACACACTTGAGAGTCAAAATGCAGAGTATAGTGTGAAAGTCACTTTCTTAGAATTATACAATGAGGAGATCACTGATTTGCTTACCCCAGAGGAAATTTCAAGGGTTTCTGTTGAGGATAAGCAAAAAAAACAATTACCTCTAATGGAGGATGGAAAGGGTGGGGTACTTGTACGGGGTCTGGAGGAGGAAATTGTTTCTAGTGCGAGTGAGATTTTTACTCTATTGGAGAGGGGGTCTGCAAAACGTCGAACCGCGGAAACTTTTCTAAACAAGCAATCCAGGTAAATGATTTTTTGGCTAATGTCATGTTCAAGGATCAAAGTTGAATTTTCTATTTTATTAAGAATCTGTCTTGAGTTTCAGTCGATCGCATTCTCTTTTTTCCATTACAATACATATCAAGGAAGCAACACCAGAAGGTGAAGAACTAATTAAGTGTGGCAAGTTAAATTTGGTTGATTTAGCTGGTTCTGAAAACATATCACGCTCTGGTGCTAGGGAGGTAATACACAGTTAGTTTTCTGTGCAAATTCATATCAGGTTTTGCATTTTAACTTAGCAAGTGTTCAATTATAATCTGAACTTATTAATACATTGAATTGATCTTATCATTTGTAGGGCCGCGCAAGAGAAGCCGGTGAAATTAACAAAAGCTTACTTACACTAGGGAGAGTAATTAACGCTCTTGTGGAGCATCTCGGTCACATTCCATACAGGTTCGAACAACGTTCTTCTGTAATTTTGGTTGTCTCCATAACCTGATTATTATTGAATCTGAGTGTATGGCTAAATTGTCAATTGTGCTTCAGGGATAGCAAGCTAACACGGTTACTTCGTGATTCACTTGGCGGGAGAACCAGGACATGCATTATAGCCACAGTTTCACCAGCTGTTCATTGTCTGGAGGAGACTTTGAGCACTCTGGATTATGCACATAGGGCCAAAAATATTAAAAATAAACCTGAGGTGCATATTTCCCCAAATTTCTTAACACTTATAGTTTCTTAGAATAGCATGTTGCAAAGTTTCGCCTTACAGATCCTTTATGAAGTAGGTTAGAACATGTCATAATTTGTTTCTTTAAGTAAGCAGTATTTATTATGTCTGTAATTTTTTTCCAAGTTGGTGTCAGTTTTTGTACAGTGGCCAATTTCTTGGATTTCTGTGTGCTTTTGTGCACCAACTTTGGAATGTTTAACCCATCTAGTCAAAATGTATTCTGGAAGGTCTGGTATTACCTTAGTCCTACAAGGCTTTGATGCTAGCATATCTTCATAATAATATTTTCCCAATAATTTGATATATACTAATTTTTTGCTCTGTAATTTTGATTTTGAGGAATTGAGGTTGTCACTATTTAAGGATGTGGAGTTATATTGCTTTATCATGGTTTAACATTTAATTCTAATTAGTGCCTTTGTTGACTATGATATATTACATTATTACTGCATGTGATAATAATGATGATCATAATTTCACTCATATACCTCGTAGTTATTTCTAAATTATTAGATGCATTTTCATGAGTTCCCTCTCTGTTTATTGTTGCTTATAGGTTAACCAAAAGATGATGAAATCAACTCTTATAAAAGACCTTTATGGTGAAATTGACCGACTTAAGGCAGGTGAGATGCTTTGGTTAATTGGTTTAGTAGTAGTTGGTGGAGAAAGTGATCGAACGCAAGTAATTGTTCTGTGTAAATCATAGTGGGTTAAGTTGCTGACTATATTTATTTTGTCTCCAGAGGTTTATGCTGCACGTGAGAAAAATGGCGTCTATATCCCAAAGGAACGATACTATCAGGAGGAGAGTGAGAGAAAGGTAATGTATCATTCCCAAATTTAAGATGTGGATATGTATAGATAACTGCTTTGAATACTTGTTTGTGGACTTCCATTTGTCCGCCCAATGTTTATAATTTTCATGATTCCTTTAATCTCTTCTCTTGCTTTTAGGTTATGGCTGATCAGATTGAACAAATGGGGGTTCAGTTAGAAACCCATCAGAAGGTTAGTCTGTCCATTGTTAATTTCGCAGTCAGTTGTTGGGTCATGCAAATTTCTTATATGTTTGATTAATACTTGAACATTTTGGTATTTTGCTACTTGCTAATACCAGCAACTTGAGGAGCTGCAAGAAAAATATGATTGCCAGGTTCGGCAATACTCTGATTTGAGTAACAAACTTGAAATAACTGAGGTGAGTTTTCTGATACTATGTTTGTTCTTTGTCTTTTCGAATATATTCCTAGGTTCTTACAAAATTAGGTAAAAATTCTACAGAGAAACCTCGATCAAACAAGAAAATTGCTTTTTAACACTGAGGAACACTTGAAGAAGTGTCAGTATGCTTTAAAGGAGAGAGATTTTATTATTTCTGAACAGAGAAAAGCAGGTATTTTTTATACCAACTTTTTGAAAATTTGATTACATTTATATATTCATTATAATTATTTAATTTCGTTTCGTTGGAACAGAAAATGCTCTGGCCCATCAAGCTTGTACTTTACAGTCTGGCTTGGAGAAAGCCCTTCAGGATAATGCATCTTTGTTCCAGAAAATTGGTATCCATCCTTTTATTAATTTATAATCAAATAATTTTGTTCACAAATTACACAATTTTTGACTCTGCGATGGTATCTTGCAGGAAGAGAAGATAAACTGAATGCTGATAACAGATCAATTGTTGACAATTTCCAAGCTGAGCTTGCTCAGCAAATTGGTTCTCTTTGCAACATTGTGGACTCATCTACGTGTCAACAAAATGAACACCTTCAACGTGTTGAGAAACTCTGCCATTCCTTTTTAGACATGCATGAAAAGGTATTTCATATTTGATGAAGGCTGGTTACATTTGAAGCTTTTTATATTCCCATAGGTTTCTTGTATTTTCTTGTTTTTGTTTTTTGGCCATAAAACTTTTATAAACTTTATAACCAACTTGTCTTTTCCTGTAAACCTTATCATCAGGCGGTTATTGATATGAAAAAGAAAGTAACGGCATCAAGGGGTCTGTATATGTCTCATATGGAGGCGGTGCAAAATGTTGTGCGTTTGCATAAGGCCAGCTCAAATGCCAGTTTAGATGAAATTTCAGCTTTGGCTTCTTCCAATTCACAATCTATTCAAGAAGTATGTAACAGTTGTTCGAGTAATAAGTAATAAAATGTTGTGTTTCTCTTTTACCTTTTCCTGCATTATAATTATATTATCATTTGGTTCTTTTTTTACTATTATGTAACTCCATATTTTTCTCTGAATCAGTTTCTAGCATCAGAGGCCAGAGAAGCTGAATTGATATATGATAATCTTCAGTCTACACTTTCGACTCAACAGGGAGAAATGGCTATTTATGCAAGAGAAATGCGTCAGGTTTGTGCGTTGGTTTTTAGCTTGTTTCTTTTCTGGTATTTTAGATGGAATATTCTATTATCTATAACTATTTTGGATCTCTACTATTGTCACTTAGATTTTCTAAATGTTTATCTGTTGAGAAGCACCTTCAATCTTTATTCAACAAATTATTTTGGTGTTGACTATGATTGTTTATTAGTGTTGCATCATTTATCTATGATAAATTTTTGTGAACTTTTTTCCTTTCCTTTTTATTTGAACTCTTAAATCTAAATCTTTTATTATGCTTTGTCTATTTGAAATCCAACAGAGGTTCCATGCTATAATTGAGCAAACAAAGGACATTTCTGAGTACACAGAGGGATTTTTCCATAAGCTTTTGGAAGAGTCAAAAACATTAGAAAATTATGCTGTGCAAGCTGATGAAACACAAATGAAGAGCATAGCCGATTTTCAGAAGGCTTATGAGGTACGATGCACATATTTATGATCAGGAAAAAAGTCAAAAAACTATGTTGCTGTGTTTAACTCTTCTAGGATATTCTGTGCAGGAGCAATCAAAATCCGATGCAGAGAAGCTTATTGCTGATATGACTAGCCTACTTTCTAATCACATGCGTCGTCAAAAAGAATTGGTTTGTCGTTGCTTTCTTCTTTTTGATTCTTTTGTTCTACTATTTCTTTTAATATATATGAAGAAAAACTCATGGTGCAAGTACAGGTGGATACAAAGCTCGTTGATCTTAGAGAAAATGCTGTTTCAAACAAGACATTTTTAGAAAGTCATGTTTCATCGATGGACGGTATCACAACAGATGCTAAGCGAAAATGGCAGGCATTTGCTATGCATTCTGAGAATGATGCCAAAGACGGTGCAGATCACTCTTCTGCCAAGCATTGTAGAATGGAATTACTTCTACAGCAGTGGTAAGTTTGTTCATACACTGCATATATGTCTGGATCTATCCTTAATCCTGCTTTATTACATTTCCTAAACCTCTGTTTGCTTCAGTGTAAGCTCTGGTGAACAAGCTTTCGAGCACTGGAAGAGGACGCATGAATCAGTTAACGAGATTGAGAGTAAACATGTATCAAACATGGTTTCACTTATCAGGTCAGTGGTCAACAGGCTTTGTTATTCCCTCAATAAATAAGTAATATAGGGTCTTTTCCTGTATATTTTCAATTCCACCTTTGACAAATGTCTACTGTTACAGGAATGCTTCTGAAAGTAATGAGCAGCATGATATTGAAGTTGACACAGCTCGAGTTGCTGCGGAGGAAGATGTAGCCAAAAATAGCGAAGATATCCTTCAACACATTGCTCGTGAGTCTTGTGTCTTAATAGTCTTGAATTTTTCAGTGCTAAATCTTGTTGAATTTCATCTAAATATAATCATACTAGCGAAATGGCCTATAATGATTGTAGTTGGCGATATGATGGTTTACTTTTCGGATGTGGTACAGGTGCATCAGAGCAGGAGCAGGCGTCAATATCAGAAGTTTTGGATGATGTAAAGGCTCATGAAAAAACGCTTGATCTTTTCCGGGAAAGTCACTCTGGCCAAGCTACATTAGTGAAAGAGAAGGCACAAGAAACCTTCCAGCAACAATATATGGTAATACCATTTACAATTGAATTGACTGACAATTCTTTATTTTTATCCCCAACAAAATTACTCAAAATTTGGTGCAATTTTGAAAATAATATGCAGGATTATGATCCTACTGGTACAACTCCAACAAGAAGTGAATCAGAGGTACCTAGTAAAGGGAATATCGAGTCACTTCGAGCCATGCCAATGGAGGCACTGCTAGAGGAATTCCGGGAAAACAATTCATACGAATCATTCGAAGTGAAAGAATTAAAACCATCTCTGATACCACGCCTGCCCCTTTCCCAAATTAACTAAACTTTGCCATAGTCTCATGCAAAATTATTTGTTCCTGTATCACTTGTGTACCTTGTTTATTACTGCAAATTGATGATTATAATGCAACAAAAAGCAGGCGGAGGGTTGCTAGTTTGTAATGTCCAGTATCAATAAATCCCATCTTGGGATTGAATATTGTAGTTGAATCAGAGGAATGTAAATTGAAGTACACTCCACATTTAGGCTTTAACTTTTAAGTTTCATATTTACAGTACTTGGATGTGTTAAGAAAATTTCTCTATAATGTATGGCATCTTTCATTTTTGTTGGCTTAAAGTAAACAGGCAGTTTTAAAAGGACCATCTTGTTATTTTCTATTTCTTAGTTGCTGGCTTGCTGCTTTTATTACGCGGGGAAAATCCCTGCTGCCGCTGCTCGTTCAATTTTAATGTACAAACTTAAAAAACATGGCTTCTTTGTCTCTGCCAATGCAAAGCTTCGCTGTTTCTCAGCTTCCTCAACAGCTGCTATTGCATTGGAATCTCATGATCTTGAGCAAACCCCCATGCAAAAGCTTTGGGATCCCAGGTTTTATATTTCTTCATTACTTGGCTGCAAAAACATATATCAAATAAGACAAGTGCATGCCCATGTGGTTACCACTGGGGCTCTTAATAACCTGATTGTTGCAAACAAACTGCTTTACGTATATTCTCTACATAAAGCTTTAACTGATGCTCTTGTGTTGTTTAATGAGATGAGAGAGAGAGATTCAGTTACTTGGAGTGTAATGGTTGGTGGGTTTGCTAAAGTTGGTGATTTTATAAACTGTTTTGGGATTTTTAGGGAGTTTATTAGATGTGGCATGCAATTAGATAGCTATACTTTGCCTTTTGTGATTAGGGCTTGTAGAGATAGGAAGGATGTTGTAATGGGTAGATTAATTCATGACATTGTTTTGAAATGTGGGTTGCATTTAGATCAGTTTGTATGTGCAGCTCTTGTTGATATGTATGCCAAGAGTAAAGTTATTGATGATGCTAGGCAGCTGTTTGATGAAATGCCCAGAAGGGACCTTGTGACTTGGACTGTGATGATTGGTGCGTGTGCTGAGTCTGGAAATGCTAATGAATCGTGGGTTTTGTTTGAGGGGATGAGAGAGGAAGGTGTTGTGCCGGATACTGTGACTATGGTGTCTGTTGTTTATGCTTGTGCGAAATTGGGGGCTATACATAGGGCTAGACTTGCTCATGATTTTATAACGAAGAATAAGTTTCCTTTGGATGTTATTTTGGGGACAGCGATGATTGATATGTATGCTAAGTGTGGGAATGTTGATTCTGCGAGAGAGATCTTTGATAAAATGCGAGAAAAGAATGTTATTTCTTGGAGTGCGATGATTGCAGCTTATGGGTATCATGGGCAGGGAAAGAAAGCTCTAGATTTGTTCCCAATGATGTTGAGCAGCGGTGTATCACCAAATAGGATAACCTTTGTATCGCTGCTATATGCTTGTAGTCACACAGGCATGGTCGAAGAGGGTCTTCAGATTTTTTCCTCGATGCAGGATGATTTTGCTGTTAGACCAAATGTGAAACACTATACTTGTATGGTTGATCTCTTGGGACGCGCTGGAAAACTTGATGAGGCCTTGAAATTAATAGAAAGTATGCGTGTTGAAAAAGATGAGGGGTTATGGGGCGCTTTGCTTGGAGCATGTAGAATTCATAAGAACGTAGACCTAGCAGAAATAGCTGCAAAATCCTTACTTGAACTGCAGCCGCATGATCCAGGGCATTACGTATTGCTTTCAAATATTTATGCGAATGCAGGTAGGTGGCAAGACGTGGCAAAGATTAGAGATCTGATGACCCGAAGGAGATTAAAGAAAACTCCAGGCCGGACTTGGATTGAGGTGGGGGATAAACTTCATCAATTTAGTGTTGGTGATAGTACTCATCCTCGGACGGAGGAGATCTATGAGAAGCTAAAGACCTTGAGTGAGAAGTTGGAGTTGGCTGGTTATGTCCCTGATACAAACTTTGTGTTGCATGATGTTGATGAGGAGATTAAGCTTGGAATATTGTATTCGCATAGTGAGAAGTTGGCGATTGGATTTGGTCTAATCGCGACACCTGAAGGAACTCCTATCAGGATTATGAAGAATCTGAGAGTTTGTGGTGACTGTCACTCATTCATCAAGTATGTATCAGGTGTAACAAAGAGGGTCATTATTGTCAGAGATGCTAATCGGTTTCACCATTTTGAAGGAGGGGCTTGCTCCTGTGGAGATTATTGGTAATAAAAACTCATATGGCTCTCTCTAAAATAAGAAAGCTTGAGCAAATTATAATTTCTCATGCTCCTCACATATAGTTACAGCAACTTCGCCTTCACAAGAGGGGAAGCCTCCTGTGCTAATATTGATTGGCTTCTGATTCTGAGACAGAATATTTCTTGTATTATCAAAAGTTACAATTTTTTTAATTTTTTTTTTAAAACGTTGTAAACTCATCGCTAAATCACCCATTCCGGGCTTAAGCGGAGCATGTAAAACATCCGGTTGTCTCAGACTCTTACAAGGAACGCAGTCTCTGGATTTGAATCCAAGACCTCAAGATGAGATCCTGAACTTTACATTATCAAGTTACGTCTAATAATTTTTTTTTTTTTTTTAAAAAAAAACGAACAAATACTTTTTAAGCCACTTTGTTGTGCTTATATTCATTTGGAAAAAAGAAGTTTTTGAAGACAAAAAAAAAGTGTTGAAAGTGCTTTCTAGAAATGAACTTTTAAGTGCTTCAGCTGACAAGGCTTCCACCTTTTAAATAATTAAATAGGATTCTGTGGGGATGGGATTTTTTTTTTTTTTTTGATTAACCATTTCACTTTCAAAAAGTGAAAGTGAAATGGTTATCAAAAATAAAAAGTTTAAACGTTCACCAACTATTGAAAATCCATTTAATACGATGATGATAAATCGCTTTTGTTCTCACTCGAATCTCGATTCGGTCCGTTTAAAATTATGATATTTAAAATTTGACCTAAAAGATTTTTGATTAAAAATATCACTTGCTATATTATCAATATTGAAATAAAATATTAATTAATTTTAAGAAAATCATTTTTTTTGTACAGTTATAAATTTTTTAAATGTTACTCATTTAGTTAATGTTTGATATGAGCTAAAATAATTCAAAAGATATTTTTCAGTTTTTTCTTTTTTCTTTTTTAATTTTTTATTGTTTGGTTGTAGTAATTTGAATAGAGTTTTTAGAGATAAAAAAAATATTGTCTCTACAGGAAGAAAATAAAATTTTGGATTTTTAAGAGTAGAAATTGTAGAGTTCTCTCTAAGAGTTAAATTTTCATAAATACTTTTATTTTATTTCACAAAATAAAAATGGAAAACTTATTAATTTTATAAATTTTAATAAATCAAATAACTAAAGATCTTTTGTTACTAAAGAAATTATATTTGAAAAGTTATATTAGACGACAGATTGGGATCTAAAAATTTGGCTCAAATAAAAAAATTACAAATTACAAATTTTAAATGCATAATGTGATTTTATATTTTATATTATTTATCCGTAAAAATATTATTTTAAAAACTCGTCTAAACCTCAAAAAAAATTTATGATAAGATAACCCCTACCAAAAGGCGCCTCGATCAATCGACAGCTACAAATTGCTTGAACTGAAATCAATAGGGATTCTTTTTTAAAAGGTAAAATTGAGTGGCATCCACATTTGTGAGAATCACTTTTTCTTTTATAAGAAAACAAAATCTCAATTTGGTAGACATCGTATCAATTTTCTTAAACTAAAATAAATAAACTGGACATCCATCTATTAATCTATGTTTGGTATCGCTTGCTTTTAAATATATGTTAAATGTGGGGATATTTGTACTTTAATTTATATTACTAATATATTCCTTAAGTAATTGGCCATAAAGGATAGTTTATTATAATTAAATATAATATAATCACTTTTTTACACCACATGATCATAAATATATCAATATCTTTTACCAAATTCATCATGATTATAAGACTGCTAATACAAAATCTAGAAGCTTTTTTTTTTTTTTTTCAAATAAAAAAAAACATCTAAATGAGAAGAAGCACATATGTAAACATGTCCACGATTGCGGTTTCAAACCATAATCAAACTGTTGACCAATCGGATCACAAACCGCAACCGAACTGGATGAGTTATAACGAATTAAATTTTCATAACTCGATTAGAGTAGCAATTTAGTGATTGAGATTAAATTATTCCGGGGGATAGCGAATAAATTTGGAGATGGCATAAGAGTCAAATTTTAGTCGCAATATTTATAATATTTGGGATAACATATTAAGGTCCGGTAAGGATTATAAGAGTTGGATCAACGCCATCATATTTAGTACATACTTATTTTATTCTTGTATCTACAACTTATGAATATTGTTAACAAGGTTAAAAATCATTCGCCAAACCTCATTCACAAGTGTCCAACATGCATGTATTTTGTAAAAAAAAAAAGAAAGAGAAAAGAGAAAAGAAGAACCTGTATTACAAATATTACAAATACAATGATTGGTAAATTGAGAAAATCCGAATCAGCCTCTTGTTTCTGAATCAGACCCTATTGTGCAAAGCAGACCCTGGTGACGAGGTTTAGACCCTCTCAGCAAACTTCAGACCCTGAAGTGTTGTACGTTTGGCGCTGAAAGCTTTGTGCCTCTGCCTCTGAACGTCTGCCTCTAAAAGCTTGCGTCTGACTCTGAAATCTTGTGTCTGCCTCTGAAATGATGTGCGTCTGCCTCTGAAACCGTCTGCGTCTGCCTCTGACCGACTTTGAGCCTCTGCCTCTGAAACCGTATACGTCTGCCTCTGACCGACTTTGAGCCTCTGCCTCTGATGCGTATGCGCCTCTGCCTCTGACTGAACTTTATCTGAGTCAGAACCGAACCAAACCACTGCTTCTTTCTTCCGAGGCTTGTTGATGTCAACAATATCCTTAAAACAAATTCGTCCCCTACCAATGATGTAGTAGAACATGAGACGATTGTTTCCCAGGATACAACGAAAAACGAACGAGTAAGGGCACCACCGAACTCGTATCCAACGAACCACTAAAGTGTCTGAACTCTTCCCAAACTGAAAACAAAGAAAGCTTCTGTGTGTGTTGTATGTCATAGTTCTCAAAAGCCTGTTTGGATTTTGATTTGCACCCCATGCGCGCGCACGTAGAGAGAGCCTCTATCCTTATAACTCTTACCCATCTACATATGAGCAATCATATATAATCACAACTTCTCTCTAATAGCTTTCCCATGTGGGACAAACTCATTTCTCTTTATTTTCCAACACCAATGAGTGAACTTTGAGCAACAATTTCTCATTCACCCAAGCACCATTTTAAGCATATGAATATACCATTTCGAACTACTCACGGAGGAGTATCCGAATTATTCAATAACAACCACTAACACGAAGTGGACCTTGCTTAAAATTGTGCCTTAAAATGCTTACTCATAATCATTTTCCAACAATCCCCCATATGAATGAAATTGGCGAAAAAACGTCAAATAAAATATTTTATAAAACATTTTATTTTGACCTATAAGAGTTCAACGGTTCAACACCTGCATAGGATAGGTAGGCCTCAGCCTTTGAACATTCCCTTGTGAAAATATATCTCATTTACTAGCTGACAGTGGACACGATGTCATTGAACTGTACTGTCGTTCATGTAAATGGAGAACATATATCACACAAATATTTTACCTAACACATTAGAGTTCTCATTTTTATGTTCATTTTGGCCATGAACATCAACCTGGTTCTGCAAGAGTTTCTAAGAATTGTGCCCCATACAATTCCCTTTGAAGCGGCCCCACTTCTCTCTCACATAAGTGATTTCTTATTTAAGAGTATCTCGTAATACTCTGCTCAGATTCCCGACGCATAAGAATCATTAAAAACCTTTGCTTAACCTCTATCCATACGAGCATCACTGTTTCATTTCACCATAGGAATTGACTAGAGGGTAACCCCCCACAATGAACTAATTATGTCCTTTACGAGTAGGTTGTCCCATTGAACCTAGATCTTGGGATCTCCAGTCAACAATGTTGGGTTTTCCTTCGTAATAAACATTTATCTAACGGGCTTTAGTCTCATTCCCCTCGATGATTTAACAACTAACTTTCTGTTTAACCCTTTGGTTAGCGGATCCGCAATGTTATCATTTGATTTTACATAGTCAATCGAAATAACTCCAGTAGAGAGTAATTGTCTAACGGTATTGTGTCTACGACGAATATGTCTAGACTTACCATTATACATATTGTTATGTGCCCTTCCAATTGCAGATTGACTATCGCAATGAATGCAAATTTCTAGCACTGGCTTAGGCCAACTTGGAATATCCTCTAGAAAATTTCGAAGCCATTCTGCTTCTTCAGCACACTTATCTAATGCAATGAATTCTGATTCCATTGTAGATCTAGCTATCACAGTCTGTTTGGAGGATTTCCATGATACAGCTGCACCTGCTAGTGTAAACACATAGCCACTGGTAGACTTTGAGTCTTTCATGTCAGATATCCAATTAACATCACTGTATCCTTCGACTACAGCTGGATATCTATGATAGTGCAACCCATAATTACGAGTAAAACGTAAGTACCTGAGTACTCTTACTATTGCTTTCCAGTGATCAACCCCTGGATTACTCGTATATCTGCTGAGCTTGTTTACTGTACATGCTATATCAGGCATTGTACAACTTGATAGATACATCAAACTCCCGATAACTCTAGAGTATTCTACTTGAGATATACCATCTCCCCTATTCTTTGAGAGGTGTAGACTCACATCTAAAGGAGTTCTAGCCACAACAGAATCATCATTGTTGAATTTACCAAGAATCTTGTCCACATAGTGTGATTGATCAAGAATAAGTCCATCTGGACTTCTCGAGATCTTTATTCCCAGAATGACATCTGCTAGACCCATGTTTTTCATGTCAAACTTAGATTTCAGTATATTCTTAGTAGATTTCACCATTTTAACATTACTCCCGAAAATCAGTACGTCATCAACGTAGAGACATAAAATGACATAGCCAACTTATGTCTCTCTGACATAAATGCATTTATCACATTCATTGATTTTGAAACCATTTGCCAACATGGTGTCATCAAACTTTTTATGCCACTGTTTCGGGGCTTGTTTCAATCCATACAAGGATTTAACTAACTTACAGACTTTCTTTTCTTGTCATAGAGCTATAAAGCCTTCATGTTGTTCCATGTAGATTTCTTCATCTAAATCTCCATTCAGAAAGGCTGTTTTCACATCCATCTGATATACCTCAAGATTGAGCAAAGCTGCAATCGCTAGTATCATCCTTATGGAATTTATTCTCGTTACATGAGAATAAGTATCAAAGTAATCAAGACCTTCACGTTGTCTGTAACCTTTAATTACAAGTCTTGCTTTGTACTTATCAATTGATCCATCTGTCTTCATTTTCTTTTTGAAAATCCACTTGAACCCTAAAGGTTTACTTCCTGGAGGAAGATTCACTAACTCCCATGTGTGATTTTGTAAGATGGATTCAATTTCACTATTGATGGCATCTTTTCACAAAACACCATCAGCAGACCTTACAGCTTCGTTATAGCTTTGAGGATCATTCTCTAGCAAAAATGTCAGAAAATCTGGACCAAATGATTTTTCTATTCTAGCTCTTTTGCTACGTCTTGGTTCAAGTTCAACAACTTGTTGATCCTCGGGGAAATTTATGTGTTCTTGGTCCTGACTATCTTCAATGATAGTCTCATGTGCCCGTTTGTGCACATTTGAATTCGAATTAGTTTTACAGGGACAAACATTTTCGAAAAAGGATGCATTCCTCGACTCCATTATCGTATTCTTGTGAATATCTGGTACATTAGACTCATGCACAAGAAATCGATAAGCATTACTGTTATGTGCATATCCTATGAAAATACAATCAACATTTTTTGGTCATATCTTCACCTTTTTATGTGGAGGAGTGATTACTTTCGCAAGACACCCCCACATTCGTAGGAATTTATAGGAATGTACTATTCATTTCCACATTTCATAAGGAGTTTTCCCTACTTCTTTCCGTGGTACCTTATTTAAAAGGTAATTAGCTGATAAAACAGCTTCTCCCCACATATTCTGAGGTAAGCCAGAGCTGATTAACATAGCGTTCATCATCTCTTTCAAGGTACGATTCTTCCGTTCCGCAACCCCATTGGATTGAGGTGAATAAGGAGCTGTGGTTTGATGTATGATTCCATTTTGTTCACAAAGTGATTCAAAAGAAAAAACATACTTACCACCACGATCACTTCTTAACTCCTTAATTCTTTTATTCAGTTGGTTCTCAACTTCATTCTTATAGAGAACAAATTTCTCTATAGCTTCGTCCTTGCTTTTCATCAAATACACATAGCAAAATCTTGTGCAATCATCAATAAAGGTAATAAAATATTTATTACCGCCTCTCGATTGTATTGAATTAAAATCACATACATCGGTATTAATTAGATCAAGTGGTTCAGAGTTTCTTTCAATACTATGAAAAGATGATCTAGTTAGTTTTGCCTCAACACAATTATCACACTTATGTCTGTTATCAATTTTAAAATTGGGAATGTGATGCATGTTAATTAATTTCCGCAATGAATTAAAATTAACATGTCCTAATCTACCATGCTATAGATTAGAGTACTCAACAATATAAGCAGAAGAACTAGCTTTATTTATATTTTTGGGTTTAACAACCATTACATTGAGCTTAAAGAGCCCATCAGTTACATACTCTTTTCCCACATACATCCCATTTATAGTCAAAACTACTTTATCAGACGCGAACACCATCCAGAATCCATGCTTGTTCAGAAGCGATCCAGACACAAGATTCTTCCGTATTTCAGGTACATACAGAACATTGTTCAAAGTCAACTCTTTCCCATAGGTCATCTTCAGAACCACCTTTCCTTGACCTTCAATCTCAAATGTTGCTGAATTTCCCATGTATATTTTTTCCCCATTACCAGCAGACTCAAATGAAGAAAACATGCTCTTGTCCGAGCACACATGTCGAGTGGCACCAGTGTCAATCCACCACTCTCTTGGGTTAGAACCCACCAGATTCACCTCAGAAACCACAGCAGAGAGATTAATGTCTGAAACATCTTGAGTCATATTTGCCAGCACATTAGCCTCTTGTTTCTTTTTCTTCTTCGGCAGTCTGCACTCAGAAGATTTGTGACCTATTTTGTCACAGTTGAAGCATCTTCCTTGAAATTTGGATTTCTTGGAAACTCCTCCATTAAGACCCATCTTTGACCCTTTGTTCTTGAGGTTCTTGTTCTTATAGCCATGTTCAACAACATTTTCTTTGGCCTCATGAGTCATTCCTCTCTTGTCAGATACTCGGTTATCTTCCTCAATTCTCAGCTTAAGAACCAAGTCTTCAATGTTCATTTCTTTTCGCTTATGCTTTAGATAATTCTTGAAATCTTTCCAACCAGGTGGTAGTTTCTCAATTATCGAGGCTACTTGGAAGGTTTCACTTAAACTCATCCCATCATCATGAATTTCTGCTAGAATAATATGCAGTTCTTGTACTTGGCTTAACACAGTTTTGGAATCAACCATTTTAAAATCTAGGAAACGGCCTACGATAAATTTCTTAGTACCGGCATCCTTAGTTTTATATCTTCGATCTAAATATTCCCAAAGCCCTTTTGCTGTTTTCATTCCGGCGTAGACACTGTACAAGGAATCACTTTGCCCATTCAGCACATAATTCCTACATAGGAATTCAGAATATTTCCAAGCATCGATCGCACTGATTACTTGGATATCAATCTCACCCTCCGTGGGTACATGAGCATCTTCCTTTAGGAACCTCGCAAGGTTCAACGTGGTCAAGTAGAAAAATATTTTCTGTTGCCACCGTTTGAAATTGTCCATTGAATTTTTCAGGTTTTTCCGCGGCCGAATTGACGTGGCTCACATGTCCAACATGTTGTCTAGCCATAGAGGCAGCAACACCTTGACCAGCCACAACAGTTGCCAGATTTAGCCCAGAGGCTGAAGCATGTTGGCCAGCCGAAGAGGCTGCCACTGCAATTTGGCCAGCCAAAGGGGCTGCCACAACATTCTGACCAGCCGAAGAGGCTACCATATTCGGATCTACTGTGTTTGGACTGATTTCCATATCCACAGAGTCGAATTTGTTTTAAGACTGTATTACAAATATTACAAATACAATGATTGGTAAATTGGGAAAATCCGAATCAGCCTCTTGTTTCTGAATCAGACCCTATTGTGCAAAGCAGACCCTGGTGATGAGGTTCAGACCCTCTTGGCAAACTTCAGACCCTGAAGTGTTGTACGTTTGGCGCTAAAAGCTTTGTGCCTCTGCCTCTGAACGTCTGCCTCTGAAAGCTTGCGCCTGACTCTGAAATCTTACGTCTGCTTCTGAAATGATGTGCGTCTGCCTCTGAAACCGTCTGCGTCTGCCTCTGACCGACTTTGAGCCTCTGCCTCTGAAACCGTCTGCGTCTGTCTCTAACCGTCTGCGTCTGTCTCTGACCGACTTTGAGCCTCTGCCTCTGAAGCGTCTGCGCCTCTGCCTTTGACCCGAACTTTGTCTGAGTCAGAACCGAACCAAACCACTGCTTCTTTCTTCAGAGGCTTGTTGATGTCAACAATATCCTTAAAACAAATTCGTCCCCTACCGATGGTGCAGTAGAACCTGAGATGATTGTTTCCCAGGATACAACGGAAAACGAACAAGTAAGGGCACCACCGAACTCGTATCCAACGAACCACTAAAGTGTTTGAACTCTTCCCAAACTGAAAACAATAAAGCTTCTGTGTGTGTTGTATGTCATAGCTCTCAAAAACGAAAGCACTACTTCCTTTATAAAAGAAAATAAACATGCCAATTAATCACATGAATGAGAGACCTTCCATTTACTTATAACCCCCAAATTAATTTAATAGAATTAAATTAACTGTTATGGAACTTCAAAAGACTTGGAAAAATAAAGAGACTTGCAAAAATTGGCTGGGCCGGGCCCGCATAATTTGGTCCGGCATTCGTGTATGCAGGACGCGCGGGTGCACACGAGCCAAACCTGTTTGGATTTTGATTTGCACCCCCCTGCACGCGCACGTAGAGAGAGCCTCTATCTTTATAATTCTTACCCATCTACATATGAGCAATCATATATAAGCACAACTTCTCTCTAATAGCTTTACCATGTGGGACAAGCTCATTTCTCTTTATTTTCCAACACCAATGGGTGAACTTTGAGCAACAATTCTCATTCACCCAGCACCATTTTAAGCATATGAATATACCATTTCGAACTACTCACGGAGGAGTATCCGAATTATTCAATAACAACCACTAACACGAAGTGGACCTTGCTTAAAATTGTGCCTCAAAATGCTTACTCATAAGCATTTTCCAACAATCCCCACAACCCACGTTTGTATTTCTTCTTTCATCATTCTTTATTCTTCTCTCCCTAACAAAAGAGCTCCCAACCTATTCTTTCCAGAAAATTTTCCACATTTTCTACCAAATTTAGGGCTCCAAAGCTACATGCAAGCTTGGAAATGTGATAAGGAAGCTTAAGGAGTTATACTTGTGAATAAATAATTTTAATGTGAGAAATGTAAAAACCCAAATCTAAAGTTACTAGGTTTTGATGATTTGATGCTTGAAGAATGTTATTGGTTTGAGTTTAATGATGAATATTTGGTTTTGAGTTAAAGAATTGGAGATTTGAAGAATTCCCCAACTTGTAAAATCCTTAAATGTGAAGTTGAGTTGGGATTTATAAATGGTTGTATGAAGGTGTAATTGATGTTATTTGGTATATTTGTTATGATTATGGCTTGGTTATGTAGTGGTATTGAAGGGTAAAATTGATGCTAAGTGATGTATTTGCTCTGATTGTGGTTTGAATGGTGTTGAAAAAATGGTGTATGAAGTGTAATTAAAATTATGGATCCTGGAAAACTGGTACACGTCGCGACGCCAAAGAGGGCGTGCGTTGCGACACGTGAAGCAGATTATGATTACAGGATTTTGGTGCGCGTCGCGACGCGCAGAAGGGTTGTGTCGCGACACCAAGCGCTGTCCCAGGACTTGTTTTAAAACCTTTCCAGTTTAATTCTAATACGTTTAGAGGTACTATAGGGGCTTTGTATAGATGAGTATCCACATGATAAGTCATACCATAGGCATGAACATTTACCTTTGATTGTATATATTTTTCTCATTTATTACATAAAATCTAACGATTTCTTTGGTATTAGATCAACGTCAAGCCACTCGGAGGTCACCGACGCCGCATACCACACCCGATTTGCCTTAGCACTGTGAGTGGATATTTTTCTTTTAACTGTGACTATTTATATCAAATTTCTATTTATGTTTTCATATTATGATTTTGTGGCTATTGATTTGATTAATTTATACTTGAAAATGATGATTTCAAGCGAGTTAAAAAGTATGATTTAAGCTTTTGATAAAGTTGGGTTTCAAATTAATGCTTTCATGATGAAAATGATTTCAAAGGTATGATTTTATGATTTTGGAGGCATGTGGGAAAAACCCACCTCAGATGTAACTTGATTCAGATACGAAATTACCGGATATGGAATTGACGGACATGGTATTGATGGGTATCGATACCGATACTGGATATAGACGTGTGCACATGGGATACATGACTAGAGATGACATATGCCTCTAGATCTTGGGTATTGGGCTAGGGAGACTGTGAGTACAACGCCCCTAGACCCGGATATTTCAGAGACAAGTTGGTGGCACTATTAGCACCACTGTTATCTGGTTTAGTGGCTTAGGGGACTGTGCGTACAACGCCCCAAGACCACATGATTATGTACAGATTGGCCGATGATATTTCTGATGATGATATTGATGTTTTCTCAATGTTTTCAAAAGTTTTGAAGGGGAAAAATCTGTTTTGTGATTTAAAAATTCTGAAAGTTATTCCACTGAGTATGAGTATTTCTAATGCTATTTATCTTCTGGTTTTATAGCTCCACTCACTGAGTTCTTTAGGACTCACCCCCACTCTCCAGGTTTTGCAGGGCATTCCTTTTGGTGAGCCAATGTTGTATTTTTGAGAGACATGGATTCGGGACATGGGTAGCACTGCAATCACTAATTTTATTGGTTCATCATGTTTTGTCTACATTCATATAGAATGTAGTTTCTTTTGAGTTTCTGTGATGTAAAATCTATATAAATATGTGTGGTTGTTTCACATATGGATTGTGTATGTGTCATGTTTAATATTTCATACAGTTTTTCTACTTGATGAGAAAATGTTTGCATATATGGTTGATTTCTGGTTTCATTCAGAGGCTTAGGTGACGGTGTGATTCTGTCATCTGCCGGTAATATTCCCGGATTGGGGATGTTACATGGGTCTGGTTTGATTGCAGTTGGTACATTTGCCAACCGACAGTTGAACCAGATTTACGATTCAACAGTAATAAATTCGGTTGAACCAATTTTTTTAATTATTTACAATATTTTTTTTTTAAAAAAATAAAAATAAAAATATGGTTCAATCGTAATTTGAACCGTAATCATACGATTCGGTTCAATTATAATTAAGGTTTATAATTTCTGCTTTGGACGAACTGTAAACAATACGGTTCAGTTATGATTTACAACTGTAACCGAACCGTGTGCAAGCCTACATATAAGCATGGGAATAACAAAGAGATATGAAAGGTTGACTATAGAAACTAAGAAATGGCGAAAAAAAAAATTGTTTAACCAATTTTATATTTGAGAGGATGTACAAAATAAAAATTGATTATTTAAATATAATAAATTTGTGATCAAATTAATAGAGTGTAGAAAGTAGTTTTTAGAGTACTAATAGTCTCACCCATTTGTTAAAAGAGAGTAAATACAAAATAATTTTTGAATGCACCATTTATAAGAGTTTGGTATTTGATGCATATTTTTCATTGGTTTTGCTCAGATTCTGCAAATGCACTCCTGAAAATTGTTTTGAAATTTTCTTTAAATTGAAAGAATCTCAAAATTTTTAGGAAAAGACGAAAGAAAATTGTTTATTAAGGGTGGTTTTTTTCCCTTTGGTATTAATTGAGTCAACTGCTTAAAATAATTTGATAACTTTTGTCCATATCATGGTTTTAAAAATCGAACTGTACCGGTCAATTGAACCGATCTAATAGAGAATCGACTGTGAGTTTAATTCGGTTGAATTCTAAAAATCAGGATGTTAGAAGATTAGTCAAAATCGGTGATCGGATTGGTCGAAACCGATTACAAAAATTTAAAATTAAATATTTTAATAATTTTTAATTAATTAAAATTATTTATGACGTCATACAAATTTATCGATTTAACCGATTAAATTAATAACCTATTAAATTTTTTCAATCATTGATCACATTTTTAAAATATTATTCATACCATACCATGAATCATGATATTGGGCCATCAATGTAAAACAACACTTGAATTTAAACAAATTTAATAAAATTTTAGGCCATTTGCTGTGCGCCTGAAAGTTTGCAAGCAACTAAGTGACTAACATTGATAATGCAACTCTTATCATTTACAAATAGGTTATATTGTAGGAGTCGAAGGTTAGAATTCGTTTATTCATTCGATTCGATTCGCTTTAAAGTGAATATGAGTTTGAAAAATTGGATTCGTTTAATAAATGGGTCAATTCGATTCGATTCGTTTATTGAACTAATCGAATACAAATTTCATGGATTCGTTTATGATTCGTTTTATTATTTTCTTTTACTAGTTATTGTTATTTTTCAATTAAGATTCGAGAAATTATGGCTAATTATCATAGAAAAAATAATATTTTCGATATTTGGTGAGATATTTTTAATAAATATATTAATTACATATTTTATATGTATATATTTATGAAAAATTAATGTAAATCAACTATGGTAAATTATGATATTAAATAATATCATGACTAAAAGAATATTCGTATTCGATTCGTTTAATAAACGAATCGAATACGAATCATGATATTAAGATTCATTTAATAAATGAATCGAATACGAATCCATCACATTTCGATTCGATCCGTTTAGGATTCGATACAAATTCGATTCGTTGATTCGTTTTACCACCCCTATTATATAGCAGACCATTATAATCACAATTGTCTTGTCACATTTGCTTCAAAATCACTCTGGCTCATGATATCTATATTAATTTTTTTATGGAAAAATTAGCAAAATTCTCTGATTATTTGATGAGATTAATCGAATTTTCCTTAATATTTTAAAATTAAGCATTATAATGGGTTTTGTTATAAATATTTTATTTTTTATTATAAAACATGAGGTAAAGATGGTAATTATGACATCTTTTCTCGAATCAGTGTCATCCTGTCTCTTCTCGATTGTAATTAGGGACGAAAAATCATCCCGAATCCCGATCGAATTTTTTTAAATCGGTTTGAAAAATCGTTTCGAATCTTAAATCAAATGATTGAGGATCTTGAATCCCATTTGAGATTTAAGATTTTTTAAGACTAAAATTCAAGATTTTTAAATATGAAGGAGGTTTCGCTTAATATTACCTAGGGACGTTTCGCTAATTTTCTCCATTTTTATGCCTCATGCTCTTTACAATTACATTTAATCTATATTGTTACTTATATTATACTTAATTATATATGACTTGATTGATTTTATGAGCATATATATTAATGAATATATTGAATATTAATTTATAAGTACCCATTAAATTATTGGATTTCGAACACCAACTACGCACAACTGTATATTGATGAACATTAAAAAGTATACATTTAATAAAAGATAAACTATTCATTTTACACTTATAATTTCATTAATTTAGCACATTTGTAATATAATAATTAAATTTATATTTTATATATTTTATTATGATTTTTATTTATTGTATAGCTAAAATACTGCATTGAATGCTCAACAGTCAACAGAAAAAATGGATATGATATCTGAATTCCAAGACCCAAAACTCAAAAGAACGTGACAACTATATTCAAATTGGACTTGGAAATCATTTACCGTGTTTAGATTGTCGATAAAATGAGTTTATGATGTATTTACCCACATATATATTTTATTATTATTATAATATATATACTTATATAATATACATAATATATTTTGGAGGACCCACCAAGATTTTATATATATTATACTGGAGGTCCCACCAAGAATATATATATATATATATATATATATATATATATTATACTTGAAAAAATGGTAACATGCCAAACCATGATGGTTTTTCATGTTTATTTTGTATGCAACTTTTGAAAGTTGCATGCAAATTCTTTGAGGGTCTGTTTGGTTCAATAGAGGTGAGGGGAGGGGAGGGGAGGGATTTTAATGGAGGGGAAGGGACGTGAGGGGAGGGGAAGGAAGATATTTTAATTAAATATATGTTTGGTTCAAAGGAGGGGGGGAGGGGAGGGGAGGGGAGGGAAGAGTTTTTAATTAGATATATGTTTGGTTCAAGAAAGAAGATGAGAGATTTTAAAACTAATTTACTATTTTATCCTTGTAGAATTTTATAAATAAAATTAAAATAATATAAACTTATATTATCTTTGAATTAAACAAAGAATACAATTATAATTAAAAACTTTACATAATACGTGTTATTAAAAATAAAATTAAAACAAATATAAGATAAGAGAGTAAGAAAAATTGAATGGTGAAGCAAATATAAGAAAGATTTGTAATTATGACAATTTTGGATTTTAATGTATAAATATGGATAATTTAGTCAATGTATTTAAAAATTTAATTGCTTACTTTCTCTCCCCTCCAAAACCCCCCACTTTGGAGGGGAGCTAAAATTGGCTTAGGAGAGATTTTGCTCCCCTCCCCTTAAAAAAATTGAACCAAACAAACATAATTTAAAATAATCTCTCCCCTCCCCTCCCCTCCAAAACCCCCCAACCAAACACACTCTGAAAGAGGTGCATATCATCCTTTATAAATAGAAGATGTTCGACACTTCATTTCCTCAACAAAATTTTCATAGACATCTCTTCATACTTTGTGGGGACGAGCTCTTATGTGTATTTTTTCTTTTTTAATTTATTTTTATTTTATTAATAAAATTATGAGTGTTTTTATTTATATATTGTTCTGCTAATTTGTATCATGTTGGGGTGAAGGGTGAAGTTAGTGGTATGAAAATAAATGTGATTTTTATTTATATTATATTTTATAAATTGTGATAATTTCCCAAATAAAATTCATACAATTTCCAGTTTATTAAAGACTTTTGATTAGCTGTAGACAGTCCCCGATTGACACAAATAATACTTGAATATCGTAAATGAGAGAGAGTGACTATTATTAAAAATCTGGATTAATTATAGACAATACGGTTCCGCCTATAATTGAGTACCTAACTGGACTTGTTATAGACAAATATCATCACCATCTTTATGGCTGGTTTTATATATTTTGACATATTTAGTACCTTAGCATGACTAATTATCGACATGACGAATTACATGTATTGGCATAATTAATACATGATAATTATGAAATAAATTGATTGAGAAATAATTATAATTTATATTTTATAAAAAATAAAATTATTTATATTTGAAATATTAAGAATAGATCCTCTAACCGCAGTATTTTATTTTTTAGTTGAATTATTATTTTATCCTATTAAATCTATTCTATATGGATCGATCCCGGACTTACTGGGTTATTTTGTTACTTCGACACTCTTATACCTGGGAATAAAGAACTGTTGTGATTCACTGATCACTCTTGAAGTGTTTTGAGGAAAAACCGAATTGTATTTTATTACTCTCAAGAATAAAATATACACAAGTATTACAAAACTTGAAATTACAAAACCTCACTTAACACTCTCTGATTTCTCTCTTTTGGGATGCATTTAACACACTGCAATGCCCTGATTTTATAGTACAAAGAAAGTCACTGTTTACCCTTAATTTATGGCAATCACCTAAAGGTGTAGTGTTTGTTTCTTCAATTTTTCAAAAGCCACCGAAAGCATATTTGAAAAATATGCATGGCAACAACCTGCTCATGCAGGGCAGCTGGACCTTTTAGCAAGCTTCCAAGTAACTTGCTGGATTCATTACAATTCTCCCCCTCCAGCTGCATCTGAAAACAAACATCATCTGACAGCTATCCCGACTATGTCTCTGCACAACTCTAGCTTGTCTCAAGTAACCACCTTTGTTAACATGTCAGCTGGATTTTCATATGTATGGAACTTCACTAGTCTCAGTTGTTGATTCATCACCTCACGTATCCAGTGATAGCGAATATCAATGTGTTTCATCCGGGAATGATACATTGAGTTTTTGCTCAAGTCCAGAGCACTCTGACTGTCACAATGTATCTGGTATTCTGTCTGCTTGATCTCTAATTCTTGGAGAAAACGTTTTAGCCATAACATTTCTTTTCCTGCCTCAGCTATGGCAATGTACTCAGCCTCTATTGTGGATAATGCAATACACCTCTGCAATCTTGACTGCCATGATACAGCTCCCCCTGCAAAAGTGTAGATGAATCATGATGTAGATTTCCTACCATCAAGATCTCCTTCCATATCTGAATCTGTATAGCCTTCCAAGATCGGATCAGCTCCCCCGTAACACAGACGAAACTTCGTTGTACCCTTGAGGTACCTGAGAATCCATTTGACTGTCTCCCAATGTTGCTTTCCAGGGTTAGAGAGAAAACGACTCACTACACCCACTGCGTGTGCAATATCTGGCCTGGTACATACCATTGCATACATTAGGCTTCCAACAGCTGAAGAATATTGTATTTGTAGGAACACAGAAATCTGGGGCGACGCCGTTCCTAGGCTCGCGGCCTAGTTTGGGAAGTACTGAATAACATGGAGTCGCCACCCGGTGTGACCGGGACAAAGATTTAAGGCCGCACTCACCCCTCGCAAGGGAAGACCTCAAACCGTTGGGTTCGGAATGGTCCCTTACTTATGTCACTTGTAATGAAAGGATTTATGTAATAATTTAATCAAGCTTAAGTAACACTTATTTCCAAGAGTATCATGCTTCTAATTTCTCATGTGTAAAATAAAACTTATGTACGCATTTCACATATATCTCACATTTATATTTGCATGCTTAACATATATCAAGATAGCAACTAACATACAACTTTACTTGCATATCACATTCAGGAAAACACAAGCACACATATTAACCATACAAGCACACATGTTAACCATACAAGCACACATATGGGCACTTTTCCAAGCGGTACGCGGAATTGTAGCCCAAGTACAGACCGCACTACCGTCCATTCGGAATCGGCTACAGAATTTACGTCTGGGTTTCCATCCGATATACCGCAAGAAATAATACTCAAATGTTATCATGACACAAGCATATGAATTGTAATACATTAACATATTTGCATTTATACATGTGGAGATAGCTACTAGGAAAACTATGCATGAAATCTAATGAAAAAGACTCAGTTCAGCGTGTTCGCGTTCGTGTAGCGTTCGTGAACGCGTTCGAACGGAAATGAAACAGAATGCTCACGTTCGAGTAGCGTTCGTAAACGCGTTCGAACGGAAATGAAACAGAATGCTCACGTTCGAGTAGCGTTCGTAAACGCGTTCGAACGGAAATGAAACAGAATGCTCACGTTCATATAGCGTTTGTTAACGCGTTCGAACGGAAATGAGACAGAATGCTCACGTTCGTATGGCGTTTGTTAACGCGTTCGAACGGAAAGGAGACCTGACACATGATAAGGCAAAAACACATGCGCGTTCGAGTTGCGTTCGTAAACGCGTTCGAACGGGAACAGACCTGATGCATGAAATGGGACGCAATACATAAACACAAAATAACAGGGCGCGGCGAAATACTGACATAAAGGTGACCTTTTGGGGCTCTTGATCTCTCAAAGAGAGGACCTTTAGACCAACATACTAAGCTCATGCGCGTCACATCACACATACAAGAATAGAACCAATCATATCAACCACGTATGCCCGATTGAACACATCTTACATCCAATCTGAACACACATCAACCGGCGCGACAAAGCATCGTGGTAAAGGGCTTTTAGCCTCTCCCCATGGGGGATCTCACATCACACTTACTAAGCCCATGCGCTCGATTGAATTATGCATACGAAAATAAAGATAATAATATCAAACTAAGTATGCCCGATTGAACGTATCTCGCATCCAACCGAACATACATCAACCGGCGCGGTGAAGTAGTGTCACAAAGGTGGCCTTTTCGGCTCTTTGTCTCCCAAATGGAGGGCCTTTGGACTAACTCACTAAGCCCATGCGCTTGGTTGAATCATGCATAACTAAACGACATATTGAATTCAAGTAAAGAAAACTAAATAAACAAAAGCAACACAACAAAAGAAAGATGGTGCCGTTTACCCAAGCGGTACGTGGAGTTGTGGCCCGAGTACAGATCATATTACCGTCCATTCGGAATCGGCTATGAAATTTATGTCCGGGTTTCCATCCGATATACCGCGAGAGTTGACACATCTCTCATTCATCCAATACCCACAACATACATCATACACACAACGGATACCACAAATACAGAAAATATAATCAAAATAAATGACCAGAAAATAAAATGAGAATAAGTGTGAAAGATACCCTCAGGTCTAACCTTTTAAGCCGTCTCTCGGACTCGCGTTCCACGGAGATCGAAAGGGGGTAAAGCTCCGCAACTTTTCTGGTCCACTGGTTCAACGTCCTAGCTCACTGCTTCGCTGTTTTGCTTACGGTTCGAACTCCGTTCTGCTCCTATTTGGTCTCTGTCTTGCTGCTCACTGCACAGACCACCTGTTTTTAACGTTTTCAATAAACTATTCCAAGTTTGTGTGGGTTCTTAGTGCAATTATATGTGATTATTTTTAAGATTATCTATGCATTTTATGTTACTGTTTTTGGGATTTTAGGGACTGTTTTGGGAGGATTTTTGCTGCTGCTCTAAGGTGATTTGGGCTGCTGTTTTAAGGTGATTTAGGGGCTACTTGGGCGTGTTTTAGAGGGGTGCAGGGGCTGGTTTCAGTGGCTTTAGGAAGGCTTGTTATTTTCGGCTATGGAGGGAGGAGAATGAGAGAAATTCTTGTTGTTTCTTGCTTACAATGGCCGTCAATGGGAAGGCTTTTTTTCTTGTGTATATGCGTGAACTAGAGGAGAGCAAGAGGCTTGGTGAAGGGTGGTTTATATAGAGAAGGGTTAGGGTTGACAAGGGAAGGGATTTTGGGCATTTAATTAGGATATGATTTAGTTTTAAACAAGGAAATCAGAGGATTGAGGGGGGACAAAATATTTTAAATTAGGAAGTTGTAATATTTAATTTGTGTTGGTTTAGGAATACATATATTTTATATTGGTAATTATCTTATTAGATTAGGAAGTCAAATACATGATTGGCTTTAATTGGTTATGATTGATTTTAAATTAGGCATGATTTTAGTTTAAGTTAGGTAAATATCTTATTTAATTGGTAAATTGTTTAAATATTTTATTTAATATTTAATGTTTAAATTAATATTTATTTATTTAATTTGGGATGTGTTTTATGGGCTTTGGGGAGCTAAATGGGCTGGGTGTGAGGCTAGCAGCAAAACCAGAATTACCGACACCGTTCGAACGCTTCCTCGAACGCGACACGAACACCCGCAATCTGTTTTCCGTTCGAACGAAGTAGCGAACGCAGCACTAACGAAGACATTGAGCTTGTTTATTCTGAATTTCCCCTTCCGATATCCATTTCCCGCGGCTGTCATGACTCAAAAGGTAGTGCCTCCAAATGAGGCTCATCATCGGGTTTCACATGCGAAAATGCAATGCCTACAGTATTGCTGACATTTCCTCTATCTCTTTCTTGGATGAGGGGCACAAATTCTTGCTCAGTTTGAAATGGTGCGCAAGCGGAACGCTGACCGGTTTGGCTTTCTGTATATCGAACCTTCTGATTACCCGTTCAATATACCTCTCCTGTGAAAGCCACAACTTCTTATTCTGTCTGTCATGAACAATCTCCATTCCCAAAATCTGTTGAGCTGGTCATAAGTCTTTCATGTCGAAAGCCTTAGAGAGTTCATTCTTCAGCTGGCTGATCTTCGCTGCTTCTTGTCCAACAATCAACATGTCATCTACATACAATAGAAGAGCAACGAAATTTCCATTTGGAAACCTCTGAATGTATACACACTGATATGTTGGAGTTCTTTTGTAGCCTTGACCCACCATGAATGAGTCAAACTTCTTGTACCATTGCCTCGGTGCTTGCTTGAGCCCGTACAAGCTCTTTTCAGCTTGCAAACAAAGTTTTCTTTTCCTGAAACCTTGAATCCTTCTGGCTGCTCCATGTAGATTTCTTCATTTAGATCACCATGAAGAAATGCTGTTTTGACATCCATCTGTTCAAGCTCCAAGTTCAATCTGGCTACCAATCCTAGGATGACTCGAATTGAAGCCATTTTTACCACTGGTGAAAAGATCTCATCAAAGTCAATTCCATTTTTCTGTAGGAATCCTTTGACAACTAGCCGAGCTTTGTGTTTCACCACTTTTCCGCTGCCATCTTTCTTGAGCTTGCATACCCATTTGTTCTTCAGTGCCTTCATTCCATGTGGGAGCTTGACTATCTCATAAGTGTTGTTTTTCTGCAGAGATTCCATCTCATCCTGCATTGCGTGCAGCCATTTGTCTTTGTCATTATGAGATACCGCTTCGTTGAAGATTTCTGGCTCCCCCTCGTCAGTAAGCAGGATGTATTCTGATCCTGAGTATCTGGCTGATGGAATCCGGCCTCTCTCGGATCTTCGTACTTGAGGTTCTGGCTGTTTGTTGTCATCCGGATCTGTGGATGATCCTGAAGCCTCTGATGGAGCAGACTGCAGCTCCCCCTGCTCAACACCTCATTCCTCATCTGGTTCTGCTTCTGGTATGTCTTATACCCCATCATCATCTGTGGCCACTGGTGTTGGTGCTTGGGTTGTGTATAGATTTTCATCAACATTGTCGGCACTGGTTCTAGAAGGCATCTTGGGCTTTTCAATGTCTTTTATTGTCTGGTCTTCGAGAAAACTATATCCCTGTTTCTGATGACCTTCCTTTCCTTCGGGTCCCATAGCCTGTATCCAAATTCCTCGTCTCCATAGCCTATGAAGATGCATGTAGTAGTCCTTGCATCGAGCTTCTGCCTGAGCTCCTTGGATACATGTGCAAATGTTAAACATCAGAATATTCTGAGGTGAGAATATGAGGGATTCTTACCAGACCACACTTTCTCCGGAATCTCGAAGTTCAACGGTACAGATGGTGATCTGTTGATCAGGTAGCAGGCGGCACGAACAGCTTCTCCCCAGAATGGCTTTGGCAGCTTAGCCATGCTGATCATGCTTATGAATTTCTCCATAATGGTGCGGTTCATTCTTTCGGCGACACCATTGTGTTGTGGGGTTCGTGCAAAGTCCTCTCGTGTCGAATGCTGTGACTTCCGCAGTAGGCATCGAACTCCCTGGAAGTATATTCGCCTCCATTGTCTGTGCGAAGACACTTCAGTTTCTTCCATGTTTCATGCTCGACCATGGCATGTAACATTTTGAAATAGTCCAGGACCTGATCCTTTGTTTTCAGAAAATACACCCATACTTTCCGAGAAGCATCGTCAATAAAAGTCAGAAAATATTTATTACCGCCTAGTGAGTTTACCTCCAAGGGACCACATACATCGGAGTACACCAGACTGAGTAACTCTGATTTCTTTGTAGAAGAGAAATTGAAAGAGACTCTGTGTTGCTTACCGAATAGACAGTGGTTGCAAGGATCCAGAGCAACATTTTTGGAGACAGTGATTAGATCCTTCTTTGTCAAGGTAGACAACCCCCTTTCACTCATGTGACCGAGTCTCTGGTGCCACAGATTCAGATAAACCTCCCGTTCAGCTACACTGAGGCTTTCTGCACAAATCTTCACATGAGTCTTGTATAAGGTTCCACAGATGTGTCATCAGACGATAACCATGGCACCTTTTATCATCTTCCAAGTGCCGTTGCCGAAGTGGCTAGCATAGCCCTGTTTGTCAAGGGCTACCCCCGAGAGTAAGTTGAGCCGAAGTTCTGGAACATGTCTGACCTCCTTCAGGGTTATTATATACCCTGCGTTTGTCCGCAACTGTATTTCATAAATTCCCACAATCTGAGAAGAACTGGTATTCCCCAACTTCACTGCTCTAAAGTCTCATGCTTTGTATGTTGTGAAGAAATCCCTATGAGTAGTGACGTGGTAGGATGCTGCAGTATCTACCACCCACTCGACATCTTGAGTTGCGGTGTGAAGGCATGCTTCTTCCTGGCCGGAGCATATAGCTACATCTAACATGGTAACTACTAGTGTCTCCGCGTCATTCTTCTTCGGCTGGTTATTGCCTTGTCCCTGCTCCCGTTGTAGTTTCCGGTAATTTTTCTTCAAGTGGCCTTCTATGCCACAGTGGAAGCACTTGTATGTCTTTTTCCCGTCTTTGGATCTGCCCCTGCTTTTGCTTCTGCCTCTCCTCCCACCTTGATGTTTCTCATGTTGTCTTCCTCGTTGCTCCGAGACAAGGGCTTCTGTTTGATCTGAGCCCACGTCTTTTCTTCTGGCTTCTTCATTTGACAGGGCATCCTTTACCATAGGCATGGTAAGTTTGCCTCCTGGAGCTGAGTTGCTGAGAGTTACCACCAGAGTCTCCCAGCTATCAGGAAGAGAACTGAGTAGCAAGAAGGCTTGAACTTCGTCTGTCAGTTGCATGTCTACTGCAGACAACTGGTTCACCAGACTTTGGAACTCGTTGGTATGTTCTGCAACGGAAGTTCCACTCCGTAACTTCAGGTTCACCAAACGCCTCATGATTAAGGCCTTATTCCGAGCTATTTTGGTCTGGAACATGTCTTCCAATTTCCTCCACATTTCATAAGCATATGTGTCATGTGCTACGTGGTGGAAGACACTGTGACCGATCCACTGCCTAATCTGACCCAAAGTTATGTTGTTAAGTTTATTCCAGTCATACTCCTTAACAGACTCTGGTTTCACTCCCTTCAACTCGATGATATCAAACAGATCTTTACAATGCAAAAAATCTATCATCCGAGGTCTCCAAAGGGAGTAATTAGTTGCAGTCAATTTAATCATTGCACCAGAATGTGAATCTTCTATTTTCATTTTAAGTGTTTAAAGTTTAAAATGAAAATACACTAAAATCGGGTCTGAATTTCACAAATCTGAGGTCACTTTTGCGTCCGGAACGGTCGAAAATGGTGGAATAGACATTTCGTTGGTCTAAATCCGACACAGAGGCTGACTTGTAAATTTATAAAAGTTCTGGGACAAAACTGTAAATTGCAAAACTACAGGGGCTAAATGAAATTTACCAGGCTGCTGTCGTGGCAAGTGGGACCGGTTTTGCTGATGTGGCAGACAAGTGGCGGCTGATGTGGCTGCTGACTGTACGCTGACGAGGCGCTGACTGTGCGCTGACTGGGCGCTGACGTGGCGGCCACGTAATCGTCTTCAACCTCTGAATGCGCGTGTGGCGCGTGGCGCGACTGGCGGTGCGTGGGCTGCTTCTGGAAGGTGAGTGCGGCGCCTGAGGGCTCCCTGGACCTCCGTTTGATCGCCGGAAAATACCACTGTGCTCGTCTCGACGTGAACTGGCTGATGATATGCTCAAAGTTGATTTTTGACAACTTTTTCGGAACCCGAATTTTCTGAACCGAGCTTCGTTCTTTGATTTTTCGACCCCAAAGAAGAACCAAAGCTACTGATACCACTTGTTGTGATTCACCGATCACTCTTGGAGTGTTTTGAGGAAAAACCGAATTGTATTTTATTACTCTCAAGAATAAAATATACACAAGTATTACAAAACTTGAAATACAAAACCTCACTTAACACTCTCTGATTTCTCTCTTTTGGGATGCATTTAACACACTGCAATGCCCTGATTTTATAGTACAAAGAAAGTCATTGTTTACCCTTAATTTGTGGCAATCACCTAAAGGTGTAGTGTTTGTTTTTCTTCAATTTTTCAAAAGCCACCGAAAGCATATTTGAAAAATATGCATGGCAACAACCTGCTCATGCAGGGCAGCTAGACCTTTTAGCAAGCTTCCAAGTAACTTGCTTGATTCATTACAAGAACCACTTTGTGAGTGTGTCACATATGAATTTTAAGAATTGCTTAATTTTGCTTTCCAAAATGGCAGCATTTTTCCTCCCTTAATATATATATATATATATATATATATATAAAATGACTGTTACAAAGATAGCAAAGGATAGACACTAGTTAGTACGTGTTTTTATATTATGTTCAATAGTGATTGTCGTATTTATGTGATCCCACATCTACGAGATATATTTGTTCGTTTTAGGATCTTTTAGAGAGTTTTTAGTCCCACACGACTTTATTCTCTTAGGAAGTCTATCCACATGTGATGTGGTTGTGAACATACACGACTGAAATCTCAATATTCGGGAGCCATATATAAATTTATTCGTAATCACACATATATAGCTAGGTTGCGACTTGAACTCAAGACTTGAAAGTCCTAGTAATACCATCCCATGGATAAGTACTTTAGTTAATAACAATATTAATAATCAGTGGCAAAGTTATGATTCGATATTACATTAGGCTGAATTTTTATGGTGGATATTACATCAGGCTGAATAAGTGGTAAAGTATGATTTCAATAAAATGAGAATTTCTTTTAAGCGGAACAGTTTAATTATTTTTTTTGAAATGCATAATCAATATTATAAAAAATATCTAGACAAGTGAAAAGTCATAATCTCTCCTTACAGATATCCGATCGGGAAATAAAATATAAATCTCAAAATATGAATGACGAACAAAAAACATAAACACCCCATGCAATCAAAATTATCCAAGCACTGATATATTTAATCTGAAACAACCTGTCAAAAAAACCACGCCACACCCCCCACAAAGATCCCAAACCAGTTTCTTTGTCATTGTTGCTAAGTGTTTCTCTGTTCTCATTCTTGTATTGTTGAAGCCATACAGTGAAACTTGACACGTGAGTGAAATTTTGGATATTAATAGTGCGTTTACGTACTCGTAATCGGAATGAGATGAAATCATAATGAAATGGAATCGGAATGAGCTGGAATGAGAATGGTAAATCGGAATCAAAATAAGTTGTTTACTTAACTGTATGAATCAGAATCGTAATGAAGCAGTATTACCATTGATGTGTTTACTTTTCCAGTAATTGGAATGAATTGTTAAAAAGGTACAAAAATACCCTTAGTTATAATTATATATTAATTTATTATATATTAATTTTATTAATTTTTGATTGATTAGATTACTCAATGTTAAATTATTCTTTTATTTAATTATTAAATATTATTTAATTATTAATTATTGATTAATAGTTTTTATTTATTATTAATTATTTAAATATTAATTAATTATTAATGTATTAATGTATTAAATTACTAAATAATAAATTATTCTTTATTAAATTATTATTTTATTATTAATTATTATGAATAGAAATGAGAATGAGAATGAGAATGAGGTCCACAATTTGGGAATGAGGAATGAGAATCTTATTCCCACCACCCCCATGGGCTAATCTGATTAGTCGATTCATGAGTAGTTGAGGAAATTTATGGCAACAATGATGACAATTTGACATGAGATGACGTCATTGGCAGTTGAATAGTGGATTTAGAAGCCTATATAAAGAGATTGAAGTCTCAAATTTAAGGGTTAGTAAATTTCGCATCCCACAACTTGTAAAGAGCTGAGAGCTTAAAAACTAGTGATAGAGAGAGAAAGTTGGTCGGTTGCCTAACTCAGTAAGTGAATTGTAATGGACTAGTGTAAGACCTGAGGTGTATTATTGCTAAGATAATTCATTTCTCCATTATAGTGCAGGTTGATCTTGACTCCAAGCAGTAATAAAATACATTTCATTTCTCCCGTAGACGTAGGTTGGAGTCATTCTCCGTCGAACTACGTAAACTCTGTGTTTACTTTATTTGTCTGTTAAGTTTGCTTTGATTCCTTACAAATCAAACAAATTCATGAGATTTGTTCGATGAGTCAATTTCTCATATTGTCATTGGAATAAAAAACAGTCGTCAACATAAATTATTCCCAAGCAAATCCAAAACAAGTCATATATCAATTACAACTATCAATTTACAAAATTAAACAAGTGAATTTACGGAAAACCACAAAATCCAAGCCCAAGCAAAACTGTCACTTTTTGAGCTCCAAGTCTTGTATTGAGCAATCCCACTTAAATCCCTATTTGATCAATTCTAGACTTACTAAGGTGGTAGTAAGCCCTTGAATGGTAGCTAGAGTTTAACCCCTAAACTACACTCACTAACAAGTTAGCTAAGTGTCCGAGAACCCTTTTCACACGATACTTTTTATATGCACCCCATTGCATATATATTATAAGTTTAATGAAGGTTTAAATCTCTTTCATATATATATATATATCATTACAAAAAAGAAAAAATCTGAAGTTCTTATCGCTTGTATATAGACTAACTTTCGCTCAGTAGATCACCATTAATTAGGCCCCACAAGGGATGATAACAAGGATTTAAGGCATATAGAATCATATCGGAAGGTCATGAAAATAAAGCCTGAAAGCTGTGAGAATATGAACTATGTTCAAAGACTAATAATTACATGAATTCTTTATCCATTCACGTTAAGAAATTAAACTCAAAACCTATTTTATATAATATAAATATATTGATTACGTGATCTAACACTTGTTTACATTACATATAAATTAAATTCATTCACTCAAATGTGTGTGTACAACATTTGTATGAATCCCTAAAGTGATAAGTATACGATTTTGTTGCATAAAGGAATTTAATTTAGAATTTGTAAGCAGTATGCAACTTGTGGAGTTTAGAATTTGTATGCAATATGCAACTTGGGGACTTGGAATCTGATTGCAATTAATTTTTGAAATTGAAATGTGATTGTGATTCCCGTAGGAAAGATTTCTATTTGTTGTGTCCATCTCATTTATTTGTTATCTTTAGGACTCTAGGTTGAGGACCGTCTCTACAATCCTCACACTTTAGGGGATTTTAATATTTTAAGATCCCCGACTATAATTTAATATTTTCTTAAAAAAATTTGGGGTCCTTAACTATTAAGTTATTTGAGGTTATAATAAAAAAAAAAATTTAGGTGCCCACCTATATATGTCCAAGGTTGGCCCTTTCTAGGTTTTAGGATAAGTGTTAAGTATTTCAATTTTAGTTTAATTAGTATATTACTTACATATATTTATGTCTTATATATCCTCTTGTGTAGGGGTGGCAATTTGGGTCAAGATTCATTTATTCGTTCGATTTGATTCAGTTTAAAACAAATACGGGTTTGAAAAAATGGATTCGTTTAATAAATGAGTCAATTCCATTCAATTCGTTTATTAAACGAATCGAATACGAATTTATGCTCATTGATTCGTTTATTCGTTTATTCGTTTAGGATTCGTTTTATTATTTTTATTTATTAGTTCTTGTTAATTTTCAATTAAGATTCGAGAAATTATAGCTAATTATCATAGAAAAAGTAATATTTTCGATATTTGGTGAGATATTTTTAGTAAATATATTAATTACATATTTCATATGTATATATTTATGAAAAATTAATGTAAATCAAGTGTGGTAAATAATTTTATTAAATAATATCATTGGCTAAACGAATAAACGAATATTCGTATTCGATTCGTTTAATAAACGAATCGAATACGAATCTTGATATTAGGATTCGTTTAATAAACGAATCGAATACGAATCCATCACATTTTGATTCGATTCGTTTATGATTCGATACAGATTCGATTCGTTAATTCGTTTTACCACCCATACTCTGGTGCTATAATGAGACACCACATAAATCTGGGGAGAAAATTTTATTTAAGTCATCACTTTAATCAATATTTATAATATATTGAAATTTCATGTATTTCGATATCTACAATTCACTTTAATCAATGTTTATGGTACGTTGAATTTTCACATATTTCGATATCTATAACATATTTTAATCAATATTTATGATAAATTGAATTTCCACACATCTCGATATCTATAACTCATTTTAATTAATGTTTATAATACATTGAATTTCTATACATCATGTTATTTACAATATACCATAATTTTTATAAGATTCGTATATCTTTTTTTATGTTTTATGTATCTCATTATGATTTTATGTCTATAGAAAAAAGTATTGAAATGTATTGAAAATACACAATGTAATTAATAAAATATCGCATTCTTATTTTGATAGACGACTTCATTTAGTGGGATAATGACATTAACTTGACGGATTAATCTGGCTTTGATTAGTGTTGCTTGAATAATATAATATATGACAATTATTAGAAGGATCACATTGATGTTTGATTTATTATGGGTCAATTTTCTTGTGTAAAATCTTTGTTAATGCATACAAATTATTATTTTTATAAGAAAAAAATTCATTACAAACAATATATGCAAATATATAAATATGAATAACTCGCATATCTTTTGTTTTTTGTTTTGTTTTTTTTTTTTTTAAAAAAATAAAAATCTCACCAACACACGGATCTATCTATATCTAGTGTTATTATTTAAGTGCCTTAAAAGGGTAGAACGACGAAAAGCAAAAAAAGAAACCAAGTTATGGTTCCCTATAGATTTATAGTATTGTGATTTAATTCTCACCCTAAAAACTCGTATCAATATTCAATATAGTGTATTTGACTGAGACCACTTTGTTATTATCAGATGGCTAGAACCACTTCATTAACATTAGACTAAAAAAATATATCTATATTTTTTTTTTCTGGAATCGTTGGAAATTTCGCCGTCAAATCATCTTTTTTGGGCTTAAGTGAAATAGATAAAATCTCTGATTGTTCTAGGCTCTTACAAGAAATACACTTTCTGAATTCGAACACAGAACCTCAAGATTATATCTCAACCTATCTCAAAGATAACACATGAAGAGAATAAGATGGAAGAAGATGAAAGATTGGAAAACAATTAATAGCTTCTACCAATTCCTTCAAAATGGGCGTGAATAAAAAACTAAGGGGAGAGAAGGAATGAATAATCATTTAAGGCATGGTCATATAACTAAATCACCACGAGCTCAATTTCTTTAATTTCCCTTGAATTTAGGAAAATATCTCAAAAGCCATTACCTAATGTCACATGCAATAATCTTCACTTTTGCATTTTATTTGTTTAATAAAATTAAACATTCAAATACAAAGCATGATACGGCCGGCACATTTAATTGGTTTTGTCACATGTTTTGTTTAAAAATTAAATAATAATCGAAATAATTTAATCTGTAATTAGTTCTGGAAATAATTAATATTGTTAAATAACGATTAATTATTCATATTATCGTTCTGAGTAAATCCGGTTATGGTTCCGGTTCCGGTCGAAATCGAACCGGAAAAAATCAGAATCGAAACCGGTTCCATACGGTTCGATTATGGTTCTCACTCTAGCTGAATCGTTGGAACCGAATTTTAATTTAATTTAATAAAATTCAAATAAATAATTTTTTTATTATATTTATTTGATAATAATATCCAATTATAAATTTCTTTAAAATTTAATTGCTATTTTTTAAAAAACAAAATTTGAACTGGAACCGTCCGGTTCGGTTCCGGTTCCCGGTTCCACATTCTTGTGGAACCAGAACTGAAACGAAATTATCCGGTTCAGTTCCGATTCCACAAGAGTGGAACTGGAAACCGTCCGGTTCGATTTCGGTTCGGAATTGAATCGGACCGGTGGTCAGGTCTAGTTCTGAGTATATTTGTTATATAGAATAATTATATTCATAAACGTTTTTGCCGAATTATATAAATTAGAGGTTTATTTTTATTCAAATATTTACAAATAAACAAATTAGGTTCATGCTTTTTTAAATACTCATGAATTATTATTATTATTATTTACAATTCTTAGGTTTTGCACTTTATAAATACATGTTGAAGTAATATATGTTATTAAAAAAGTATGTAATACTCTTATTTGTTTTGTGTTGTTTTTTTCCTTAAGACTGTTTTATTGATCAGCTCACATTTTATTTTTTGGTTTTGTTTTTTATTCTCTGATGGGTTTAGTATTTTTGCTTGTACTCTTTTTTTTTTTTAAGGGAAAATTTATTAAAAATGACAAAATCAAAGCCACATTTACATTTAGTGCAGGCTGAATTTTTTTGAATTTAGTCCACCTAGTAAAAATTAATTCTCCTGCGCTCATATAGAAGAGCACGTGAATAGTTAATACCAATTTGTTTCATTTTTTTTTTTTACTTTAAATTTCAAAATTAAATATATCTCAAAATATAAATTGTTTCATAAACAAATTAAATATTATCAATTTATAAATTATAAGCATTAAAACTAGTATCATTGTTAATGTGTTAATGATCATTACATTTTAAGAAATAATGATTTCGACTATTTATTTTCTAATACTTATAGCTCTCATTTTGTTGTGATAAAACTCACACAATAGAGATGAAACGAGAGAAAACTCTTTTTTTTTATTACACCACAACAAAAGAATTACAAAGCTTCTAATTTAAGCTTTACAAAAAACTCTCACACCACTTTACTCTCTATTCTCTGATCTCACACATTTGGGATACATTAACAATGGATGAAGACTCAAATTTATAGTGTAAAAAACGTGTGCTACAGTGCACACGTTTTGACAGTTGGCTCAAGTTGGCAGCAAGCTTCCATCAACTTTCGGTGGCCATCTCTTCAAGCTTTCGGTGCTTGGACTTTCTGCACGATGCTTGCTGCTTGGTGCATGCATTCTGCATGCATGTGCTGGCTTCAACAAATCTCCCATTCGGTGAAGATTTCCCAAAATCTGAGCCGACCATCAATCATCCAAATCGGATCCTCAAAAGAATCCACCCCTGGCTGCATCTGTATGACTGCCTACGTACACTGAGTTGGGATCAAGTCAATCATAGTTCTCTATATCTCCATATTTTGACTATATGGAGAGTTTTGTCATCCCGGTTATGGCACGATAGATTTCAAGCTTCTCATTCGGTAAAATTTTTGTGAACATATCGGCACCATTGTCGTCAATGTGAATCTTTCTGAGTTTTAACAGCTTTGAACTCAGGATGTCCCGTATCCAGTGATACCTCACATCGATATGTTTTGACCTCGAGTGAAAAGTAGAATTTTTACCAAGGTAGATAACGCTCTAGCTATCGCAGTACAAAATGTACTTCTCCTCCTTGAAACCCAATTCCTGGACAAATATCTTCATCCACAGCAATTCCTTGCAAGCTTTTGTAACAGCAATGGATTCTGCATCTGTTGTATAAAGTGCAACACATCTCTGCAACCTTGACTGCCATGCTATAGCTCCCTCTGAGAGAGTAATTAGATACCCCGAAGTAGACTTACGGGTATCCACATCTTCTGCCATATCTGAATCGGTGTAGCCCATCAACACTGGCTCGTTGCTTCCAAAACATAATCTCATTTTGGATGTGCCTCGTAGATACCGCATTATCCATTTGACAGCATTCCAGTGTTCTCTCCCTGGGTTTGACATAAACCGACTGACCAATCCAACTGCGTGTGCTAAGTCTGGCGTTGTGCACAACATGGCATACATGAGACTTCTCACTACTGAGGTGTATGTAACCTGTTTCATTTCCTCATTCTCTGTCTCAGTAGAGGGACTCTGTTGTGTACTCAATCTAAAGTGAGTAGCAAAATGAGTGCTAACCGCTTTAGCCTTGTCCATCTGGAATCGCTGAAGTTGATGAGTGGTAAATCTATCACTATTTCACACTCATTTAACCTAATATTTTGTATAGTTTCTTGAGTTTTGAGAATATTTTGATGCGTTTTGTGTTATTTTGTAGATAAATAAAATTTCAGGACATTCTGGAAGTGATTTGGAGCAAAACAGTGAAAATTGGCAAAATGGGTAAAATAGTAATTTTGGGCGCGTCGCGACGCCCAAACCCTTGGCGTCGTGACGCCTAACGTGCGCCGAGTCCTTGCCAACGTGCGTCTGGTCCACGTGTCAGAATCGGAAAAGTTGACTTTGCTAACGTGCGTCGTGCCACGTGTCAACATCACAGCCGATCTGCTAAAATGCGCCTGCCACGTATCATCATCTTAAGATGCTGACAATCATCATCTACGCTAAAATGCACCTGCCACGTGTCAAAATCTCAGCGGATCATGCTAACGTGCACCTGGACACGTGTCGCCATCATATGTTGCCGACATCAAAAAGTCAACTGCCGACATAACAGTGCCATGTGTCACGATCTCGCGAAGCCAAGCTAACGCGTGTCAAAAATCTACGCGCGTCGCGACGCCCAGAGCCCACCGAGGCCTATAAATTAAGGTCGAGATTTCAGTTTCAGTTGTACCATTCTCTCCCATTTCTTTGATGTAAATAGAGAGTCTTCTATCTAGTTTCTTTTAGTTTTTAGTTTTGTAAATAATTTTAATTACGTTTTGTAATAATAGTAATTTACTTTCTTACTTTTTACAGTTTTTACTATTCACCATGAGGAGGTAACTTCCCCAGCTAGGGTGAAAGGTAATTCTTTTACTATTACTATTTAGATTAATCTCCCTTAAAAATAATATATTCATTATTTAAAATATTGACTTAAAAATGATACCGCTAGATTGGTCGGTTGGTAATTCATCTCAATCTGATTTAAACCTGACTAATCAAGGATACCGCCAGATTGGTCGGTTGGTAATTAAATTTTCTTACTGCCTATATGGCAGGTTTATTTTGGTTCCGCTTTTATGACTGGTTGGACTTAATTTGACTTAATCAGGTTACCGCCTATATGGCTGGTTGGTAAAATAATCACAAGTTAATATATTATATTAAGGGAGATATCTAAATAGTAAATAGTAAAAGTTGATCCTTTTACCTTAGCATTTTATTTTATTTTACTTTTCAGATTTTACTTTATGTCTTTTACTTTTCAGCATTTTTACTTTATGTATTTTACTTTTAAGTTTTTACTAGCCCTAGTTATGTGTTAGTTATCTGGGGTTGTGATGAATTCTAATATCACCAGTTTATAATGGGTTATTTTATAGTTTGAGTAATTTAAAGGTTTACTTATTAAGTCTTAAGATTAATGCTTCTTGTTGTCTGATCACCAATAAGATTGTTCTGGTAAATCTAAAATGAACTAGACATAGAGATTTTAGGTTTCAGCCTTAGACTTAATAGCCCACGATCTTCTTTGAGGATAGATAACCCTTTAATAGATTTCCTTACATGATAGACATATACTTGTCGGGCGGGGATAGCCATAATTGGATCTCAAACTTAATGAATCCAGATAATTTGGTTGACATAGACATATGGTTCAATTGGGTTAAACTGGGTATTTGCGTCTGACCATCGACAGAGGTTTTCGCATAATTTTGTGTTCCAGGTTAGTAAACCGATTTATTACACAAACATAAAATAATCACTTCATCTTTTAAAAGATATTAGAATGATTCACAACCCTAGATCTTTGTGTCTTTTGTTATTTTCCTTAATATTTTCTTTTGTTTATTTTATTTATTTTAATTAAGGAAAACCACATTCAACCAATCAAACAATCATTCTCTTCTCCATTTAATTAGATATTTGTAAATAAATAGATTCAACAATTAATAACAACAGTAGGAATTAAGTCCTCGTGAGATCGATATTTTTATACTACTTGAACGATACGTGCGCTTGCGTTATACGTGTGTGTTTACGCCAGTCAAGTTTTTGGCGCCGTTGCCGGGGACTTATTTTTATTGAGTTATTAATTTTGAAGCTATCTAATTTACTTGTATCTAATTTTCTTTATTTTTATCTGTAATTTTTATTTATTTCTTTTGTTTTCAGGTGATTGAAAAATGGAACATTATTGGGAGATTGAGATATCACGAGCTTTACTAGAAGATACACCCCAAATCTGGGAGCAACAGTCCGGTTTTCTGAGGCCTGTTGACCAGCCCAACAATTATCACTGGATGTCAGAATCAAGCAATACTACATTTGCTCATCAGAACCAAATGGGGAGATGTGTAATATGTGATGGTAACCACCCGAACGATCAATGCATATACCTTTCAGAGTGGCAAAATTATTGGAATCATTCAAGGTACGAAGAACCATCATACTTTACATCCTATCCACCATCCATCTACGATCTTCATCAAGAACCAGAACCATCAGAGGAAGATCATTTGATTCACATGCTCAAAGATTGGTTCGAGGAACGGGAAGCTCAATTTGATGCACAAATTCAGAGTCAAGCGGCGTCTATACAGAGGATGACAGATCAAGTTAGACAATTAACAGATAACCTGAATCACATATCTCACGAAGCAAATTCAAATACTACTGAAGAAGCCTTCGAATATCCTGAGATTCATCATGACATCATAACACAGGACGAGGCTGAGCAGTATCAAGAATCAGAGGTATCAATTCAAGAGCCCGAACCGGCAAAGTCTCGATTTGATTTTTATTATTCAGATTCTAATTCTGATGAAGAAGCTGAGCTCTTTGTACCAACTGCACCAACGAGGGAGGATCAAACTTTCAATCCTCAAAATGAAGATCTTGGAGCATGCTTTGCAACGATGTTTGAAGAAGATCTTCCTGAACCATCCATTACAGTCATATAAGAGGATGAAGACCTAAAATCTGACATTTCTTTACATCCTCAAATTGAAAATTTTGAAGCATGCATTTCACAGATGACAGATGAAGAATTGAATGCGGAAATCCTAAAATTCATCTGTGAAGAAAATGTGGAGCAAGAAGCAGAGAAAATGGAGGAGCAATTGTCAGACCAAATTGAAGATCCAGAACATTCAGGCGAAACATCACTATTTTGGGGAGTACAAATCAAAGATATCAACCAGAAGCTTGACAGGCTTGACAGAATGGAACTCCCATTCAAAGTCAAGCACCATACAAGACCTCATGATTTTCTTTCTTTCTTTTCAGGAACCACTGTAGCAACAAAGATAAAAAAGGTGGCACAAGCACTGAATGGGACAAAATTCTTTTTGCCACTTTACCGTTGGAAGAGACCCTTCAAGAGTAACGCTCACGGGATTGTCTTTAATCAGACATCCAAAACGACGCTGAAACCTCATTGACAGATGGATTTCATTCACGTCTGGCTGAAGACGAAAAATTTAGCGCTAGTAGGGAGGCAACCCATGCATTTTGTTGTAATTTCTATTTTTTTGTGTATACATGTTGTAGAATTTTTAATTTTGTGTGTTATTTTTGTAGGGAAAAGCTCAACCAAAGCATAAGACATAAAGAATGGTGTTTGGCAAAGATAAGAGATAATTCATTAGATATGGCTGAGTAAGGAATGAAATCTTGAGACGCATCCTAATGGATTTATATACCAAACGAGTGGCGTATTGCGTACACAATTCTGTTACCTTAATTATTGCTTGAATTTGCTTTTCTGTTGTAATTATCTTTATTTTCATAGACAGGATCCAGACTTTTTGACCTTTCACGGTTTCTTTTGTTGCTTAGCTAACAATCGTCATTTGGAAGATACCAGTGCTATTATTACTCAACCTTTTCAGGTTCTATAAATTCAACTCATCATTACACTTTTGAAGACATCCAGAGTAAAAAAATGGAAGCTACTTCAAGAAGACGAGTTGAAAACATCTGTGTGTTTTGCGGTATTAGTGTTGGTACTAAGCCACAATACGTAGAAGCAGCACATGAATTAGGTCGAGTCTTAGCTGCAAGAAATATGCACTTAGTATATGACGGAGGCAATCTTGGACTAATGAGGATCGTTTCAAAGGCCGTACAAGAAGGAGGCAGTCACGTTTTGGGAATCATCTCAAAACCCTTGGCAAAGGAAAATCTTATTGGATCATCAAACGAAGATGAACTGATCGTGCCATGTATGTCTGAACGACTGGTAGAAATGATTAACCGTGCTGATGCTTTTATCGCTTTGCCAGGTGGCTTGGGCACATTGGAGGAAATTTTTATAGTGTTATCTTGGGCGAACATGAACATACACCAGAAATCAATTGGGTTGTTTAACGTTGATGAATTTTATGATTTTCTTTGTGTGTTTCTTGATGATGCTCGGAGAAATGGGTTCGTTTCAAAACCTATGAAAGAACTCATCTTCACTGCCAGAACTGCTCCGGATTTAATTGATCAACTCTTAGGCTATGAACCACAAGTTGACCCTATCATTTCAAAGATAAATTGGTCCGAGGACGATCGTGGTAAAAGGCATCGGATTAATCTGGATCTTAACCTTTAATTTCCTGTAGAATTTCAGCTAACCAGGTACTATCTTCTAAACTCTTCTTCTACTGTTTAAGACATTGGGGACAATGTCTCATTTAGGTTTGGGGGAGGAAATTAGTTGATTAGTATCTTGTTTCTAGTTGTGTGTTGTTTTTATTTTTAATCCCAAATTTTTCGAAAAATACAAAAAAATTGAAAAATTTTCAAAAATTACAAAAATATTTTGCGTTTTTGTATTTTTATTTTGACTAAAAAGGTGAAATTGGTAAGAGATGGCTGAGTAATGAGTTTTCACTCCTCAGACGTATCTTAAACCATTTTTGAAACAAGTTATTTTTTGTTTATTTCATTTTGAATTATTTAATTTGTGAATTCTCCATAAAATTGACTAAAATGGATCTTCATATGCTCAGTTGACAGGTATTATCAACATGCATAGTAACATACGGACATGAGTTATAATTGAAAAGTTTGTAATATTCAGTTCTTTAGTTTAATTGGAGGAAGCATCTCAAAAAGCAATGGAGTAAAAAAAAACACATCTGAGATCCGAGTTATTAAGTCTGTAAGGGTGTTTTAACACCTAGTGCCCTAAAACCAACTGGTTTGAGAGTCATTAGCCCAAAGCTCGCTACATGGATCAAAAAAAGCTGCAAAAATATATATATCTGAAGTCTGAGTAATTAAGTCCGTATGGGTGTCTTAACACCTGGTGCCCTAAAGCCAACTGGTTTGGGAGTCACCGACCCAACACTCGCTACATAGATGGAAGATATTGTATATAAATAAAAAAAAAATCAAAGAAAAAATCAGAAAAATCAGAAAAATTATTCAATTGCTACAAAAAAAGTGTGAATTCTGATAAAACTTTAGGACAAAAATATTACTCTCTTATCAACTGCACTTATGACTGTTGTGGGCAAAAATGAGTTGATTAATATTTTGTTGGCTGTGTATATGGAGAATGGTAAATATAATCGGAGAATTTACTTATTCAGTAATTTAGAATGAAACAAAACAACTAGTAACTTGGAGTAGAAGTTTCACCTGATTAGTCACTAACTTCTTTATTCTCTTTTCTCTTGTCTTTTTGCTTTTGTGTGCATTAGTTTCACTACCTTTTTACTTTTGTAAAATGTTTGTGGGTATCATTGTTGTAAACCCTCACGAGACTACAACTCGTCCACTAGGGACACCTAGGGGTTTAAAGGCTTGTTGCATACGCTAAATGCAACTGTGATCCCTACGAAAGTGGCTTAGTTAAATTTTATTTTAAAGATGTTTATGTTATTTTATTCTATGGTTTGCTCGATGACTAGCAAAATGTTAGGTTTGAGGGTGTGATGAGTGGTAAATCTATCACTATTTCCCACTCATTTAACCTAATATTTTGTATAGTTTCTTGAGTTTTGAGAATATTTTGATGTGTTTTGTGTTATTTTGTAGATAAATAAAGTTTCAGGACATTCTGGAGGTGATTTGGAGCAAAACAGTGAAAATTGGCAAAATGGGCAAAATGGTAATTTTGGGCGCGTCGCGACGCCCAAACCCTTGGCGTCGCGACGCCTAACGTACGCCGAGTCCTTGCTAACGTGCGCCTGGTCTATGTGTCAGAATCTGAAAAGTTGACTTTGCTAACGTGCGTCGTGCCACGTGTCAACATCACAGCCGATCTGCTAAAATGCGCCTGCCACATCTCATCATCTTAAGATGCCGACAATCATCATCTACGCTAAAATGCACCTGCCATGTGTCAGAATATCAGCGGATCACGCTAACGTGCACCTGGACATGTGTCGCCATCACATGTTACTGACATCAAAAAGTCAACTGCCGACATAACAGTGCCACGTGTCACGATCTCGCGAAGCCAAGCCAACGCGTGTAAAAAATCTACGCGCGTCGCGACGCCCAACCTAATGGCGTCGCGACTCCCAGAGCCCACCGAGGCCTATAAATTGAGCTCGAGATTTCAGTTTCAGTTGTACCATTCTCTCTTATTTCTTTGATGAAAATAGAGAGTCTTCTCTCTAGTTTCTTTTAGTTTTTAGTTTTGTAAATAATTTTAATTACGTTTTGTAATAATAGTAATTTACTTTCTTACTTTTTACAGTTTTTACTATTCACCATGAGGAGGTAACTTCCCCAGCTAGGGTGAAAGGTAATTCTTTTATTGTTACTATTTAGATTAATCTCCCTTAAAAATAATATATTCATTATTTAAAATATTGACTTAAAAATGATACCGCCAGATTGGTCGGTTGGTAATTCATCTTAATCTGATTTAAACCTGACTAATCAAGGATACCGCCAGATTGGTCGGTTGGTAATTAAATTTTCTTACTGCCTATATGGCAGGTTTATTTTGGTTCCGCATTTATGGCTGATTGGACTTAATTTGACTTAATCAGGTTACCGCCTATATGGCTGGTTGGTAAGATAATCACAAGTTAATATATTATATTAAGGGAGATATCTAAATAGTAAATAGTAAAAGTTGATCATTTTACCTTAGCATTTTATTTTATTTTACTTTTCAGCTTTTACTTTATGTCTTTTACTTTTCAGCATTTTTACTTTATGTATTTTACTCTTAAGTTTTTACTAGCTCTAGTTATGTGTTAGTTATCTGGGGTTGTGATGAATTCTAATATCACCGGTTTATAATGAGTTATTTTATAGTTTGAGTAATTTAAAGGTTTACTTATTAAGTCTTAAGCTTAATGCTTCTTGTTGTCTGATCACCAATAAGATTGTTCTGGTAAATCTAAAATGAACTAGACATAGGGATTTTAGGTTTCAGCCTTAGACTTAATAGCCCACGATCTTCCTTGATGATAGATAACCCCTTAATAGATTTCCTTACAGGATAGACATATACCTGTCGGGCGGGGGTAGCCATAATTGGAACTCAAACTTAATGAATCCAGATAATTTGGTTGACATAGACATATGGTTCAATTGGGTTAAACTGGGTATTTGCGTCTGACCATCGACAGAGGCTTTCGCATAATTTTGTGTTCCAGGTTAGTAAACCGATTTATTACACAAACATAAAATAATCACTTCATCTTTTAAAAGATATTAGAAGGATTCACAACCCTAGATCTTTGTGTCTTTTGTTATTTTCCTTAGTATTTTCTTTTGTTTATTTTATTTATTTTAATTAAGGAAAACCACATTCAACCAATCAAACAATCATTCTCTTATCCATTTAATTAGATATTTGTAAATAAATAGATTCAACAATTAATAACAACAGTAGGAATTAAGTCATCGTGTGATCGATATTTTTATACTACTTGAACGACACGTGCGCTTGCGTTATACGTGTGTGTTTACGCCGGTCAGAAGTATATTCTTGATGTACTCCTCCTATGACAAGTATAATTTCTTGTTTTTTCGATCACGGCCGATCCGGATGCCAAGAATATGTTTTGATGGCCCCAAGTCTTTCATCTCAAAAGACTTATTCAGTTGCTGCTTCAAATTATCAATCCTCGATTGATTCTGGCCAACTATCAACATATCATCTACATACAGCAGTAAAATGATAAAGTCATCGTCAGAAAATTTCTGAACGAAAACACAATTGTCTGAAGTGGTCTTCTTGTATATATGCTCCCCCATAACTGACTCAAACTTCATGTATCACTGTCTCGGTGCCTGTTTCAAACCATAGAGGCTTTTCCTGAGTCTGCACACACAGTCCTCTTTCCCTCTGACTCTGAAGCATTCTGGTTTCTCCATATAAATTTCTTCTTCCAGATCCCCATAAAGAAATGCGGTCTTGACATTTATCTACTCGATCTCCAAATCAAGACTTGCTGCTAATCTGAGTACCACTCTGAAGGATGACATATTCACTACTGGAGAGAAGATTTCATCGAAGTCAATGCATTTCCTCTGATTGAATCCCTTGACAACTAGTCTGACTTTGTGCCAGGGTTGTGAAGTGTGCTCCTGTTGCTTCACTCTGTACACCCATTTGTTCTTCAAAGCCCATTTGCCTCTTGGCAATTTCACAAACTCGAAAGTGTGATTGTCATGCAAAGATTTCATCTCATCTTGTATGAATTCTTCCCACTTTTCTCTGTTATCTGTTTCCACAACCTCCTTGTAGCTCTCGGGTTCTCCCCCGTCAATAAGCAGCACATACTCATATGTAGAGTATTTGGTTGAAGGTCGCCTTTCTCTGTGGAACTGTTGGTGTAGCTTCTGGTACTGGTGGTTGATCATGATCATCATCTCTGGGAGCTTCATCACATGTACCCTCAGGTCTGTGAACCTCATCTTCAACTTGTAATGGCACCGGTGTATGAGGTTCTGGATTCACATCTCTATATTGTTGGGGCATTATCTTCAATTCCTTCCGGATATATTATATGGTCTGATCTTCAACGAAGATAATATCTCGGCTTCTGACAATCTTCTTATCCACAAGATCATACAGTCTGTAGCCGAAATCATCCAGACCATAGCCAATAAAGACACACTGTTGCGTCTTTGCATCAAGCTTGGATCTCTCGTCCTTTTGGGATGTGTACAAATACTTTGCACCCAAAGACATATAAGTGATCGTATGACACTTATTTACCTGTCCAAACTTGGTTAGGAACATTACCTTTTAGTGCGACCACTGGGGACATGTTCAAAACATGTATGGTTGTGTTGAGTGCCTCCCCCCAGATTATCTTCGGTAGCTTGGCTTGTCAAAGCAAGCTTCTGACCCTTTCGCACAAGGTTTTGTTCTTCCTCTCAGCTAGGCCATTCAGCTGAGGTGGCTTCAGAGGTTTCGTTTGATGTCGGATTCCTTGCATCTTGCAGTACTGATCAAACGAACCTCTGTATTCTCCATCGTTGTCTGTTTTGATGCATTTGAGTTTCTTGTCGGTTTCTCTTTCTACCAGGGCATGAAACTCCTTGAACACTCTCAGCATTTGATCTTTTCTCTTCAATGTGTATGCCCATATTTTCCTTGAATGATAATCTATGAATGTCACAAAATAAAGTGACCCACCAAGTGTTCTTGTCTGTATCAGACCGCATACATCTGAATGTATGAGGTCAAGTACCTCTGGTTTCCGTTGAGGCGGGGACCTCTGGAAGGACACCCTATTCTGCTTTTCAGCCATGCATTGTTCACACTTCTGTAAGTGTGAGTTCTTCAACCCGGGAAGAACATTTCGTCTGCGTAGTACTTCCATCCCCGTTTGACTCATATGACCGAGCTTTTTATGCCACAGCTCGGCTACCTCATTATTATTGACTGTATTTATGCTACTATTGGAAAGTTTAGCATGCATCAAATACAGTGTTGAATTTTTCTTACCTCGAGTTATCACCATTGATCCTTTAGTGAGCTTCCAGGTACCGTCACTAAAGGTGCTGCAGAAACCTTCATCATCCAACTTGCCTGTTGAGATCAGGTTTAACCAGATGTCTGGGATGTGCTTGACTCCTTTCAACACTAGTCTTGTCCCGTTGTCTGTTTCAAGACAGATGTCTCAAATACCGACGACTTTGGACTAGCCATCATTCCCCATCCTTACGGCACCGTAGTCCCCTAGCGTGTAAGACGAAAAGAAGTCTCTGCGAGATGTGGCGTGTATGGAGGCGCCACTATCTATCATCCAACTGGTCTCGTGTGACAAGATTCACAACATCTTCTTCGTATATAATGAAGAATTGTTTGGAGGTATTGTCGGTGGTAGTAGTAACTCTTTATTGATTAGAGTCACCATCTCTTTTGTTGTTGTTTCAGGACTGCTCGTTCTTCAACTTGTAGCAATCCCTCTTCATATGGCCTTTCTTTTTGCAGTGGTAGCACTCAATATCTCTAGTTCTTGATTTACCTTGGTTCTTGTCTGATCTCCATGGGCCTCGGCTTTTACTCCTCCCTCTTCTGGTGTTATTCTCAGTCACTAGAGCTTCTGAGGTTGAGGCCGATGTTGACTCATGTATTCTCGTCCTCTTTTCTTCCTCGAAGATCCTGGTTTTCACCATCTCCATAGTGATTTTCCCATATGCGGCTGAATTTATCACCGTAGATCTGAACGTTTCCTAAGATTCTGGTAACATATTAAGGAGTATTAAGCCATTTACCTCATCTCCGAAGTTAATGCCCAATCCAGACAATTCTTTCATTATTCCGAGGAAATCATTGATGTGGTCCGCCACAGCTGTACCTTCCTTGTATTTCAACCCCATCATCTTCTTGATGTAGTACAGCTTTTTGTTTCCAGTCTTTGCTCGAAAAAGCTCATTCAGCTTTCTCCATAAGACACGTGCATTTGTATCTTCACTAACATGGTTCAAGATATTATAGTCGATCCACTAACGAATAATACTGCATGTTTTCTGGTGAAGATAGTTCCACCTTGCTTCGAATATTTCTTCTGGTTTCTCCTCCAGAAATACCGACCCATCATAATCCTTCACATATAGAAGGTCTTTCATCATTCCTCTCTATGTGAAATAATTGGTACTAGTCAACAAAATCATTTTTCCGACACCCCCATCCATCATAAAAATTCTAAGCAGAATTTCAAAAAACGGAGCTCACCCTTGCGTTCGGAATGGTAAAAAATGGTGGAAATGACACTTCGTTTGTCAAAATCCGACACATGGACCAAATTGTAAATTTCAGAAATTACAGTGGTTAAATTATAATTTCCGAAAGTTCAGGGGCCAAAGTGTAATTTCAGAAAAGTTCAGGGACTAAAATGTAATTTCCAAAAAGTTCAGGGACCTATCTGAAATTTATCAAATTTTTGCTGGCGTGGCAGATGTGCTGATGTGTCGCTGACTGGATGACACGTGGCTGCTTACTGGGTTGCTGATGTGTCTTGCTGACTGTGCGTGAAGGCTGACGTGGCGCTGACTGGGCGACACGTGGCGATGACTCAACGTCTTTAACCTTGGGAAGCGTGTGTCGCGTGTGAAGCGCGTGGGCGGGCTTCTGTTAGGCGCGTGAAGCGTGTGAGACGTTGTCTGACCTCCGATCGATCGCCAGAAAATACCACTGTGCTCGTCTCGCCGTGAAAAGTCTGATGGCATGCTCAAAACCGATTTTTGACAACATTTGTCGGAATCGATTTTCTGAACTGAACCTCTGTTTTTGAGTTTCGGGATCCCACCGTGGAACCTTAGCTCTTGATACCACTGTTGTGATAAAACTCACACAATAGAGATGAAATGAGAGAAAACTCTTCTTTTATTACACCACAACAAAAGAATTACAAAGCTTCTAACTTAAGCTTTACAAAAAACTCTCACACCACTTTACTCTATATTCTTTGATCTCACACATTTGGGATACATTAACAATGCATGAAGACTCAAATTTATAGTGTCAAAAACGTGTGCTACAGTGCACGCGTTTTGACAGTTGGCTCAAGTTGGCAGCAAGTTTCCTTCAACTTTCGGTGGCCATCTCTTGAAGCTTTCGGTGCTTGGACTTTCTGCATGATGCTTGCTGCTTGGTGCATGTATGCTGCATGCATTTGCTAGCTTCAACACATTTACATACTAAATTACAATATGTAAAATTCTACATACAATTAATAATCATATCTACAATTTTATTAAGAAAACTCTCTTAAATTCGTACTTCTATAAATGTCAAAATTAGCTCCAAAATCACTGCATCGCACATAATAAACATAATGAAAATGTGATTGTCTTCACAATCACAATCACATTAATAAGTAACATACAACTCAATTACAGTCACATTAACTTCAGTTTTAGATAATCACATTGACCATCAGTCATAATCACATTTAGCTTAGCTATAATCACATTTTTCTTAACTCATACTTCACTTTCGTCACATTTTAACCGAGTCACATAAAATTCGGTCACAGACACGGTCCCAGTCATATTAATCTCAATTACATCGATTTCAATTATAATTACATTAACCTCAATTAGAATCACATTTTTCCTAAATCACACTTTACATAAGTCACGTTTTAACTAAGTCATATAAAATTCAATCACAATTGTAATCAAATTAACCTCAATCACACACATAGTTACATTTACCTTAGTCACAATCTCATTTTTCTTTTTTTTTTTTTAAAATAGTCTTAATAATTGCTTAAATCACCACGTGCTCAATTTCTTTCATCTCCCTTAAATTTTGGAAATTCTCTCCAAGCCATTACTTAATGCCAGATGCCAGAATCTTGACTTTTGCATTTTGTTTCTTTAATCAAATTAAACATCACATTTTGATTTTGGCACGTGTTTTGTTCAACAATTAAATAAAAATGAGATTAAACTATTTAATCCCTAACTGTCACTGGTCCGGGAATAATTAATGTTAAAAAGTGAAGATTAATTATTCATATTATTAATTAAATAATTGATTATCTGTCATCTAAGCATTCAACGAGTACACTTCATATAATAACACTAAATATTCGGGTACGTTTGTCATATAAAACGATTGAATATATTTTTTGATTTACCTATTTTAAATCGTAACGACCACAAATCTCATAGATGCTCAACTCAACTTTTCAACGGATTCGTATTCCCACAATAATTATTAGGAAATATTTATCGAAAACAGATTTTGGCACTTAACTTCGGTTAAATATTTAGGGAATACTATCTCAAAAAAATTGATATCGTTACTTTAGAATTTGTGAAATAACAAATCCGAATATGAAGTATTAATTGTGATATAATATTTTACTATTATATTTATTTACAATAAATTATATTTTATTACAAAATCTTACATTTTGCTATTATATTTTTTACAAAAATTATATTATACAATTAGTATTAAAATATTATACCTCCACTCGTATTCATTTGTTAATTTTCAATTCTTATAGTAAAATTTAAGGTATAGTTGTAGACGTAGCTTATATTTTTGTAAAGATATAATAATAAAATATTACAGTACAATTCTTCCCGTACGTATTTATTATTTCTCATTAATTTCTAAAATTTGTAAAGTAGTGAGATGATAACAACAGTATAAATAACCCATCGATCTCTCTCAAACAGTCATCACTTTCCTTTTTTTGTTCTTTTGCAGCTTCAATGGAGGTGCCAAAGTTTCTCTCAATATTACTATTACTTGCTTATCTTTGTGTGATAAGCAACAAGAATGGCCTTGAAGCTTCTCACAAAATATATCCAGAGTTTAAAGTGAAGCAACTCTATAGAACTGGATATCATTTTCAGCCTCCTAAGCACTGGATCAACGGTATATGATGTCTCTTCTTATTTCAAAGGGGCAAAAAAGGAAAATTCTTTTAATTTTTTTCTTAAAAGATATTTCTTTGCATGGTTTGATTTGATATTTTTAAGGGTTTTGAGAATGTTGATGATATATATCACAAAATATCTTGATTTAGGGTAAATAATATTTTATCGTTCTAAGTGAGAAATACATCAGAATCCCGCTACCAATAGAATATCAAAAAGATTCTGATATACGAGCCAGCTTATCCTATTTTTCACATTGAACTTAGAATGGTAAATAAGTTTTGGTGTTGGTCATGGTCATGGAAAAAAAATGATGGGTTTGTGAGTTTTTATTTATCACTTATAAACTAAAGTGTTATAACCAAAACTGATAAGTTTTGTTACTGAAAGAGACTTGCACTATCAATCTCGATTCAATATATACTTTTTTTTTTTTTTTTTTTTTTTGAATCGTTAGAAACTCCACCATCAAATCACTATTTTCGGGATAAAACCTCTGATTGTTCCAGACTCTTATAAGAAACGCACTTTCTACATTCTAACCCAGAACCTGAAAGTCAGATCTCAAACCCTGCACCAGCAAGCTACATACGCTCCTTGGAAACGATTCAATATATATCCTTTTATGGTAAAAATACTTTTACAGTTAAATATAACTCAACCCAACTCCTCTCCTCAATTCAATATATCACTTCTTATAAACTTGTTTTTCTTTATTTTACAGCTTTTTATTTCAATATATATATATATTTAGGTACATTGGATGCCAACTTTTTTGTTGTCCATTGCTCGATTTGAAATTTGGGTTTCGAAGTTACAAAATACTTTGATTGAACATCTTTACAATGAAACAAATAAAGTCATGGCAACTGTTATTATTCAAATTGAGAATAATTTTTGGACCACCTTTGCAATAAATCTTTAGATGCTTGGGTGGTCCTCCTAGCTTAGTTAATTAATTCATCACATATGTCAATTAACTTTAATCTTGCAAAAAGAAGATACACGGGTTCAAGCCTATTTAAAGAATTTTCTCTTTTTTATTTTTATTTTCTTTTATGCATATTTAATCATAATTCATATATACATCATGAACGATATAGGGACTTCGTCAGTTTAAAACTGAGCTTTTTTTTTTTTTTTTTTTTATATTAAACCTAAAGTTTAATCCAGGATTTAAATGAAATGATATCATAAGCCATAGTTAATGAGAATTTTAGTTTGATTATGTAGAATCTTTATATTTTATAGTAATAATACAAGATGTTTTATTGACGGTGAAAATAAGAGTAGCCTTAGAAATTGCTCACACAGATGATTGGTTGATGCCTCTAAATTTAGGTCAAAATTAAATGTCTTAAATTTAAAAAACGTTTGCGCTCATTATAATAAGAAAGAAAACAATATTTTTTTTAGTAGTAAATACTACATAATTTAAAAACTCGTTTAGGACTCTCAAAAATTCTAGGCCGTCCCTGCTGTGGAAAACAAGAATCCAAATTGCTAATTGTCTAAATAGTACATGAATGAAAACTAAATTCCTCACCAACCAAAATTAGAAGTTTAAAAAGAAATTCTTGAGTCATATTACTGTTTTTATTTCATTTTATGTTATGAAAATTTGTTGTCAAATCTGTAAATTCAATATCTTATATCAATGGTTGGCTATTAAACCATTTGCTAACTCATTTTGTTTCTTTCTTTTGTCTTGTTCCCTCTCGGTGCCTAAATTCGCATGACCAACAATGGACAGACCCAAATGGTGAGTCCCTCTATCATAGTACTACAAAATAGTTTATTGTTAGGGTTATAAATATTTATTATTAAATTTATGATAAAATCTAATAAAGTAAAATAATATTTACTATTTTCCCATTAAAATCCAGTTGACTATAAGATTTTAACGGGAAAGTAATAAAATATTATTTTACTATAAATTTAAAAATAAAAAATATTTTTTTAATAAAATATAAGTAACTCTTATTTTTATTATTATAAAATTATACACGGTACATAAGACTCCCGCTAGAAGCGGATCATAAAAGTTTTTCCTTTAGATCTAATTTGCTTCTCTCTAATTGAAATAGGACCTATGTACTACAATGGGATTTACCATCTATTCTATCAAAACAATCCCAAAGGTGCAATATGGATCAACAAAATCGTTTGGGCTCATTCAGTATCCAAAGATTTGATCAATTGGGAAGCACTTGAGCCAGCAATTTACCCTTCTAAACCATTTGATATAAATGGTTGTTGGTCCGGATCCGCCACCATTGTCCGGGGCAACAAGCCCATAATCCTCTATACCGGAGTTGACTCCGAACAAAGACAACTCCAAAACTATGCGGTACCCGCAAACCTATCCGATCCGTATCTCCGTAAATGGATCAAACCCGACAACAACCCGTTGGTTTTTCCTGGATCCGGTGTTAACGCGAGCGATTTTCGTGACCCCTCCACGGCGTGGTGGAGCAGTGATGGACACTGGAGGATGTTAGTTGGTAGTAGAAAGGAGCAAAGAGGGGTAGCATATTTGTATAAGAGTAGGGATTTTATGAAATGGACCAAGGCGGAACACCCGATCCATTCGTTGGCGGAAACGGGTATGTGGGAGTGCCCTGATTTTTACCCGGTTTTGATATCCGGTAAAAGCGGGTTGGATACTTCATTTGCTGGGGGAAAAGTGAAACATGTGTTGAAAATTAGTTCAGATTTAACAAGATATGACTACTATACAATTGGTACATATTCTAAGGACAAGGAATTGTATGTGCCTGATAAAAATTCAGTTGATGGGTGGAGTGGGCTGAGATATGATTATGGAAACTTATATGCATCCAAAACTTTCTTTGATTCTGGCAAAAATAGGAGAATTTTATGGGGTTGGACCAATGAGTCTGATTCTACATTTGATGACATTGTTAAAGGCTGGGCTGGACTTCAGGTACCATAAATTAAACTTTCTTTCTTTCTTTTTTTAATAGTAATTTGTAATATTGAAGAAAATGGATGAGAAAATCATCATTCAAAAGACTAAATACATGATTGATTGTTAACGTCAAGGGGTTGTCTTAGTGATAAAGAGATTGAGCTTGAATGATTTGCTCCCTCTCAGGTTCAAAGTTCGAATCTCATTAGATTTTCTTATGCGTAAGCTGACCCGAATATCCCGATTATCCAAAAAAAAAAAAAAAAAAAAACATGATTGTTACCAGCTATTTAGTCTATGAGCAATTTCATTACAATCTCTCAGCCTAAATTTAAACCCTAAAAGGGATTCAAAGTTCCGTGAAAAAATCCAAGACATCTCATTAATTATACTGTATTTTTTTTTTAAAAAAATATCTAAAATTAAACTTTATTCTTGATGTTTAGTCAAAATTTATTTAATGAAGTGTGGTTTAGGATATTGATTTTTTTTTATTTTTTTTTACTAATGGCAATTTAGATAATTCCAAGGAAAGTGTGGCTTGATGGTAGTGGAGAACAATTGTTACAATGGCCAATCGAAGAGCTAGAGACTCTAAGGACCAAAAAAGTTCAAATAAGAAACCAAAAGCTGAGAATCGGAGACCATGTTGAAGTTAGAGGAATCACTGCTGCCCAGGTTTGACTAAAGCCTTGTTTACAAAAACAATTTACAAGTATCAAAAATAATTTTCAATTTATTTTTTGAAAATTGAATTTTACAAAAAAAAATTATAATATAATACTGTTTATTATCAACCGCACATTTTTTCACTGTATTTTTTTCATCGCAATATCAAATAGAGACTTTTGATAAAAATGCATCACTCCAATTAATTTTTTATTTTTATTAATTTGTTGCTGTTGATTGTTACTGCAGGCTGATGTTGAGGTTACTTTTAAGCTGCCTAGATTGGACAAAGCTGAGAAATTTGACCAAAGCTGGAAAAATCTGGACGCCGAGGAGCTTTGCGGCAAAATGGGTTCAAAAGTTCGGGGCGGAGTTGGACCATTCGGGCTCTTGATATTGGCTTCAAAGAACCTGGAAGAATACACTCCTGTCTTCTTCAGGATTTTCCTGGATGAAATTGAAAACAAGCATCGAGTTCTTATGTGCTCTGATGCTAGGAGGTTAGTTTTGTCATTTTACAACTGATGAAAAATTGGTGTAATTCTTTTATCAGTAATGATAAAGAGACTAAACCGAGAATAAATGATGATAAAATTACCATTAAAACGATATTATTTTGATCTTTTTTATTGTAATTTATTTTTATTTACCATCAAAATTACATCATTTTAATTACAATTTTATCATTATTTACTCATGCTAATAGTCTCCTAATTATTTTCCATCTTGTTTATATAAATCTAATTTTGGGTTATTTGAACAGTTCATCTCTGATCAGTGAAGGACTTTACAAGCCATCATTTGCTGGCTTTGTAAATGTAGATTTGTCTGATAAAACGCTCTCTCTTAGGAGTTTGGTATGTGTGCCCTTACTCACTATTTTATTTCATGCAACAAATCCGTTTTCTCATTTTTTTTCTTTCACGGATTTAAACCCTGAAAACAATCTATCTGCGAAAAAAAATAAAAATAAATCGTATATCAGGATCTTCTCTATACCTTACTAATAGCAGAAGTTTTGTGTACGAACTTTTTATGTTGTTTTGACTATGAACTATATATTTTTTTTCTTTTCACAGATTGATCATTCGGTGGTAGAAAGTTTTGGAGCTGGAGGCAAAACATGCATCACATCTAGGGTTTATCCAACTCTAGCAGTGCTTAATGGTGCCCATTTGTATGCATTCAACAATGGGACTGAGACTGTTACCGTTGAGAAACTTAATGCATGGAATATGAACAAACCACTTAAGATGAACACGTGAGAAAGGCCATATATACAAACCCTAAAATATTGTTTTAGGTTTTCAGCTTAGAAGAAGAATATTGAAGGGTTTCATGAGCATTTAAGTGAAGAAGTGTATGCTATATATATGCATGGAATAAGAATCATCATGTTCATGAATTGTGGATTCATCAATGGGTGACTTAAATTCGTGTTGTTTAAGTTTTAGTTTATGTTAATGCAATATGAACTCAAAAAGGAAAAGAAACAAAAAATAGTTTATTTTTATAAACTTTGCTATAAATCAACTAGTTGATTGGCCTAAGAAAAACCTACATCTAAAATAAACAATCAACAATTCCAAAGACGCAGCGAAAAACCTGGGGTTCTTCCAAATAATCAACCACGGAATCCCCATTTCTAGTCTGGACTCAACAATCCAAGCTATCAAATCATTTCATGAGCAGCCATATGAAGTGAAAGGCAAGTTCTATAAAACGAGAGGAAGCAAATGGTACAATGTTTGCAAGTAATTATGAGTTTTGCACAAAATCTGCAACTTGGCATGATTCATTGCAGGCATTGATGGGCTGAGATGAGAAGAAATGAAGTGGTTGCATGGGATTTGTGTGCTTCTAAGGTGATTTAACGAAACGGTATTGAGGAAAATATATCACATCAGCTGTGAAGTAATCTTGATCTCTAAATATAAGTGTAAGATAATCCTTAATTTTTAAGCTATTTTTTTGGTTGAGTTAGGAACATAAATATGAATTTCAACACGGTATCAGAGTTCAATCTCATTCACAAATGGCTCACACTACCTATTCACGTGATACAGACCCAACAAAAGACGTTCTACCTGAGGGGGACCGTTGAGGAAAATATAAGCATAAGGCAACATCAACTCTCTAAGTTTGGGTTGAGTTAGGCCCAAAATTTTCATCAAACAGTAATGGAGTTGTTAACTGAAGGATTAGGGTTAGAGACTGATGTTTAGTGAAACTAGGGCTATGTTGCGTCATTGTTAACTATATTGTCCATAGTCGTATCCGACATTAAGAATTACATTATAATAAGAATTAATTATTCGATACAATATACGTATAAGTGACGTGTTAACACCAATTAATAAGAATATGATATATTTAAATGTACTAAATATAATTATAATTTACTCGATTGTTTTTTAATTTTTTAGTCGGCATAGCAAAATAAACATTACTATTTAGTCCGAAAATTATACTCGAATTAGTGTTTAAATAGACCAATTCAAAACGATATTGTTTTGAACCATTCCATCCCAACATGATAGGAACCAACAGATAAATCATATATAGTTGATCAAGTGTTCCTCAGTGTTTTCATGCTCTTTTTTTTTTTTGGTCTCCCACAATTCGCACATTTATTGCCTGTTTCTTCTTTCTAGGGTAGTATTTTTCCTGTAGAAATTTGATTCACTTAATGGAAGTTAACTTAATTTTTATACTCATATAACTAAAAGATTTATTTTTTTAATATATTTTTAAATAGCTAATTTCATATTTATTGGTTTGCTTTAATGGAATATTTTTCTTCTTTCAAAACTTATAAAATTCATGTATAGAAATTTGGTGATTATGCACCGGAGATGATTTTTTATTATCGAGTTTTTAGAATCGTAAAAGGGTATTGCTTGTCTCAACGAGACAAACATTGAATTGCTTCTTTGTTGGCATGTTTATGTTCAAATAACTCATTTATAATTTTGACAAACATAAAATACAATGGCGTGCCGAGTTTTATCCAATTTATTTTTCTCTAATTGGTCTTATGGCGTTTGAAAATTTTTCAAGGCTCCATCGGTAATAAGAGTCTTGATTTGCAAATTTCTTTTTAGGCAAGTCAAATATATTTTAAACTATGTATCTGTCTTATGACTCTAAACAGACGTTGCACTTTGAAAATACTAATTTTCGCCGACCTTACTACACACCCTCAGAGGCAACATCCAACACATACCCTCAGTTACACCAAAAAATTACTCATACGAGTTGCAAGCCATATCAACTTATTTGATTCTTTCTATTGATTTAGGAGTGTAGTGATCAAATCGTATACAATTTACTAAATTTCTTTTTGATGTTGGACAGCAAAACAGGTAAAAAAATTACAAATAATTTCTTTTAAAAAATTGAATTTTACAAAAAAAAATATTATTATTATTTTTTACTTTAATTCAATATCAAAACATTAAAAAAAATACCATTTTTTTCAACTGCAACACCAAACATCACAACCTATATAGACATATTTTCTATTATACCTTTTCTCGAGCATAATGAGGCAAATTTGAGCAAACTAAAAATACTAATATTATAACTAATTTAACTAAATAATTGGCGGACTCTGAGCTCTAGCATCACCTCCAAGAAAATGAAAAAAGACATCAAAATCCATCGCAAAGAAACATAAACAGAAGAAACAAATTGCTCAAAAAATATCCCAATTCCATATAGTTAAATTTAACAGAGTTGCAATAGAACTGAATCAAATCCAATTTACGAATTTAAAAGTTCGCCTAATTCAAATCCCACATTCTTGTTGAAATCAATGAAAAAAAACATATGCATCTCACGTTCAGAATATGATGACTCTGAATGCACAGAACACGACTAAGGTCGGTAATCTACTTGATCTTCTTCTTGGGCCTCAACTGCAAGAAATGAACACAGAATTTTTAGATTTTATAGAACATAGAATCTCCAAACTTTGTCAAATAAGGGAAACCAGTATAGGATAGTATTAGATAAAATAAAAGGTACCTGGTTGCTGTGGCCACATTTCTTCTTCCGGCAATTTACAGCCCTTGGATGAAGACGTGCATAACATCTAGCAAAAAAATGCAATATAGTTTAACATCAATGACAACAATTGAATCCCTAACAAGAGCATATATGAAATTATGCACACAAGAGCATATATATTCACAAATTAAAATAAGGGTTTTGATAAACCATTAAAGGAACCCATACCAGACTAAAATAGCAATGTATAAAAGTTGTCAGTCAGTCAAAGTAGTTCACGACTAATCCGAAGAACAGTAATATGTAAAATGCCATTTACTATTTATGAATTAGTTAAGTAAACCCTAAATAAAATATCATGTACTACCCAAAAAAAAAATCAACTTGGCAAAGTTGACATGGAAATTAATCTCTGGAACTGTAATGATCTACTAGGCACTTCAATGGCGAAAGAGAGTTCAATGAAATAGTCCCATCATACAAATCAAACTCGACTAAACCGAAGCAGTAATGGTAAATGATCTAATGACTCTAAAGTTCTTATATTATACATTTGCACTACACTAACCAAAAAATGTAACTAGATATCAAATAAATTTTATGGGTTTATCTTAAAATCGGATGTACCATCCATGAAAATCAACTGCAACTAAATTTAAAACAGTTAACAAAGTTGAAGAGTGGAAATTAATCTTGGACTTTGTGTCCTGCAGTAGAAGCTAAGTCAAGTTCCCATATCTAAAACTACATTATGACTCAAACAAACCCATCAAGTGAAGTAACAAAACAAACTTAAAATGCCAAGCACCACCTAACCCATCCGTCTAAGCGCTACACCACTGTACGCCTAGCGCGTAGCATTTTTAAGAACCATGGTAAACCCCCAATAAAATATCATGTACCACCCAAGAAAATCAACTGTCAGTAAATAAACCCAGTTGACAAAGTTGAAATGGATTTTAATCTCTGGAACTGTAATGCTCTCCTAGGCACTTCAATAGCGAAAGAGAGTTCAACGAAATAGTCCCATCATACAAATCAAACCCGACTAAACAGAAGAAGTAATGTAAATGATCTAATGACTCTAAAGTGAAGTTCTTATTATACATTTGCACTACACTAACCAAAAAATGTAACCAGATATCAAATAAATTTCATGGATTTATCTTAAAATTGGATGCACGATCCATGAAAATCAACTGCAATTAAATATAAAACAGTTGACAAAGTTGAATGGTGGAAATAAATATTGATCTTTGTATGACTTGCAGTAGAAGCTAAGTCAAGTCCCCATATCTAAAACTACATTATGACTCAAACAAACCCATCAAACCAAGTAACAAAATGAACTTAAAACTAATTGCAGCGCAAAAAAAAAAAGTGAGGCGAGAGCATACTTGCGGCAAATCATCTTATCCTGATTGTATTTGCGAGCCAAAGCCATCAAAGAAGGCTCGATAATTCCTCCTCTAAGCCTCAGCACCAAATGAAGAGTGGACTCTAAATAACAGAGGAGCAAACAAAAACCCCAATTCAGCTATTAACGAAGCAAAAATTAATTTAAAAAAAAAAATCAAAATGTATTAAAAAGTGAAAGACCTTTCTGAATATTGTAATCAGCCAAGGTACGGCCATCTTCGAGCTGCTTGCCGGCGAAGATCAGACGTTGCTGGTCAGGTGGAATTCCTGTAAAATCACCATTTTTTATAATCACGAATAAAGATAAACTACGTCGTTTTGAAAATGAAACGAGAGAAGGTAAAATGGAAGTGAATGGAAATTGTACCTTCCTTGTCTTGGATCTTAGCTTTGACATTGTCGATGGTGTCGCTGCTCTCGACTTCGAGAGTTATGGTCTTCCCGGTTAGGGTTTTCACGAAGATCTGCATCTTCACGCTCTGATGTTTTCGGCCGAAGGACTGGCCGCAGAGTCGCCATTATTAGGGTTTTATAGGACTTTGGCTAGGGTTTCTTTGCTAAACGATTTCGGTTTTGGTCGGTCAATTGGGCCCAACCTAGTGGGCTGTCTTGACAGATTTAAGACCCAAAGCCTTGCAGCAATTCCAAAAGCCTCTAAATAAAGATATACTTTATTTTTAAATGAAAACACTCGTAAAAATATGGCTCGGTTCTGATTCGTGAATATTATTCAAAATAGATTCGACTCTTTAAAATAAGTTTCATTCCAAAAATATTCTTTAATATAAAAATAGGTTTATGTTATTTTAAACAAAATAAGCTCCCTTTCCGTTGGTTATATTATTATATTATAAAAATAGTTATTAATAATGATGATGATACAATATAAAAAATTATACAATATATAAGTTAATTGTTGTTATGCAATGAGTAATTCTTTAGTATAGTGAAGATATGGGTTATGTAATACCACCAATTAATAAACACAAGTACTATTTTTTGGTATTTTTAAAAAAAAAAATAAACATATATAACAATATATTATTAGATTATCCAATGAATGACCAAGAGAGGTGAAATTTCATATGAAGAATTTTTTGAAACCAATGCGGCTCAGTATTTGTGCAACCAATAATAAATACCGAGTATGTTAGATATGCTCTTATAACGTGCTTACTTTTTTTTTAATTCTCTTTCTGATTTTAACACAGCTCCATTTACCCAAAACGACCCATAGAAGAAATGAAATGACCAGATTTTAAAAGAAAATTTGATCATCATCCACTACCATCATACTTAACTGATCGACACATCAATACTGGTAGAATGTAGATAAACAATAAATTAAGAAACTGGCGGAGAAATTAATATAGTCTTTGCGATTGTATAAACTTGATGGATGAAAAAGGCAAACATGACAGAATCCGAAACTACAGATGTTCCAAACAACAACATTGGAAAAACAAAAGCATTCTTGCATCTAATAGATGAGAGTAAAACTCTCCGTAACCACGGCAAATATCTTGAACGTCATGAACAAGTATGAGGAAAGGAATTACAACCTTCTTCCCCTTCTACCACCCTTTCTGCGAGTACT